>DWGW01001587.1:0-11050 GCA_018247775.1 Udranomia orcinus
CCTACACAATGTATGAGTAGACAATGAAGCTTATACATTGCAGCATGTATAATACTATCTGTATACTCGTATAATTTGTCGAAAAATTAATGATACTATTATTTTATTACTATTTGTTAAAAAATAATTTGTAAATAATTGTATTTCTTAATAGTAACCCGTTCTGAGCTCCTACGATAAAGAAAATCCAGCCTCTAGCCCTTGCAGAAAAAATATGATTTACATTTTTAGCCCTGCCTACTGCTATAAATATTGCTACCACGCATAATCTAGTTAGTGTAAATAAATATTAGCCGCCAACCGTGCTGTTTTATGATTGTGGTATTTTGGTGAAAGTATTTTTGCATCGGCAACCACAAACATACTATATAAACAACATGGACAGTGAAACACATTGGTACTGGTAGGTATGTATAGATCCATAACATGTGTAAATCGTATACTATAGATGCGCGTTAGATACTGAGACAGTCACTATGCCCCATGTCATGCCCGTGTTTGTTCTGTATCCGATTCCGAAATATCCGATTGTCGAGTATACGATATACACGCAGTGGATAGGTTCATTATTATGTTGCCATGTTCGTGTTTGGAAAATCCGGTTGACTGATAAATCACTTGCCACTGTTAAGAAACAACATCAACATAGAAGCAATGTGGCGAAGAACGCTCCAGGTATCAAGTCAAACAATTTACATACTTAACCTACAGACACACTTACTACTATCACATTAGTCTAATTTATTATCTCTATTCAACTATAAAATTATATTTTAAATGTTTTTTCAATTAAAAATTGTAGGCCATTTAAGCAATCAAGCGAGGAAGTATTCAGGTTAAGGTATTATAGAAAATATTCGTGTGACTCTTCCTCAAATAACTTTACATAAATCATAACATAAGTTCTAGTTAAAATTGAAAAGGCAATATATACATAATTAATTAACATATCATAATAGTCGACACCATTGCGTTTCGATTCGTCTAAAAAACATTTTGTTGTCGATACTAAATGTAAGAAGTCACGAAAATATTAACAGTATATATTACTTGATGAACAGTTACTTATTAAATTGAGATAAATGTAAATGCATTATTCATTGTTTTTAGAATGGTTTTTAGGCTATGGCGTTGGCGTATTCAAATTGGTTATCCATTATGATGTAATGACGATGACTAACCGATGGCATTGAATATTTTAGGCAATGTTATTAGTCATCACTAACTATCCAACTGTGAAACTTAGTTTACGTATCCATTACATAGTAAAAGTGAGGTATTAATTAGACTTAAATTAAGTATTCTTCGTTCAGTCAAGCCAACCTTTCAAGTTCAAAACCTTTTCTTGGGACAATTAAGTGTTTTAATTGCTTGTTAATTCATGTAACAAGGTAAATTAGAGGGTATGCATGTACCTATCAAAAGTATTTTTCTCACTAACTGGTAAAAAATAAGCAGTAGGTAAATCTAGCAAACATCTACGTGATGAGTTTCTCATTGTTTACGAGAAAGTAACACGACGTATTCACGCTGGGCGGTTTCAATCAAATACGCCGCTATTGAAGGGATTGCATGTAATATGCACTAACGGCGTGTCTGTGACGCGGATCGATCTAGCGCCGTCGCCGGCCATCGGGTCCCAGCCACCGAGACACACCGAGCTGCACCCTACGCTCTACAATCCTACCCTAATTCCCTTAAATCAAACGTCCTACTTTCAGCGATGCAAATTCAAAGGATTGTTTAATACGCCATGGCCGTTTATCAGTATCAGTCAGTCGTAATTTGTAAGTCCACGTTCAGAATGTTCTGTCGGATACCGCCATTCGGCAAATCCATGTATACGTTATACGTATTCGATGTAGGTAAGTTGGTGTTTTTTATATGTTTGCTGTAGTTTTGGTAACCGTATCGATTGTAGATAGCAATAAAGATAAAAGTTACTCGTGATAAGTGGAGATTTGTAGTTATCAGTGATTGGTTTGAGATCTCGTTTAATGTTGATACAAGTTAAGGATACATTTAAGGGTTTAATATTTAACAAAAGACATGTATAAGTGACGCAGTGAAAGATTATCTTAAACATAATGTTTCAAGATTTATGACATTAAAGGAAATATACTGCTATGTCGTAAGTATTCTTGTTTTTCTAATGTTTTTTTACCTTAAAATTCACTCAGATTCATTAAATAAATATATTTCAAAGTTATACAGATATATAGATGAAGTAAAACATTTCATGTAAGTACATTTTTAATAATAATTAAAATGTGATCGTATAACTTTATTAATCAATAAAATACTTACTGGGAATCGAAATTCTATGTCATTGATTTATTATAATATTTTCTTAAAAATAATAAAAATCTTCTTTGCCGTGAATCAATTTGGGATCCAACATAAAACAAAACCTAGTTTGCTATTTTCTCAATAAAAAAATTGCATGCAATCTTATTGTAGTATACAGACTAGGTTTATTTCTGATTATTCGAAAGTCGGTTAGTAGAGAATGCTTATAGCATTAAGTCCGCAATTTATCTGTATAAAAATGGGTATATAGATAGGATAAAGATTAAATAAATAAAAATCGGTTAACTTACCAACTTTAAAACTTTTAAACCAGATCCAAACAAAGGATTCGTTATAACCCGAGGAAATAATGGATTTGTTCTTTTTGTTTATAAATACAATAACATCGTATTCTCGTACAATTTTAATTTTTACTCCCTTTTATATTATAGTTTTTAAGTACAACGATAATTCTTTAATTTAACTACTATGTTTAATAACCGTTTTAATCAACGATTTCTGAAAGAAAGTAGACATACAACTAACACTAAATAAGTCAGAAAAAAATATTATTCTATAATTCTTCAGGCCATAATTATTTTTTCGCATACATACTTATATTTAAGGAAAAACTCATAAGGAAACAAGATAATTATTAACAAATTCAAATCACAAGTTACCTTAAAATATCAAACGGCAGAACAAACTTAGCACGAGCTCCGAATTTTAATAAACACCATTGAACTTTCGACATCCATTGTGCGTTTTATTTATTTACACAAAGCTATTAATCGACACGTGCTTTTGTGCGGAAATGTGGGAGACGTTCCGCGTACGGCGCGGCGCGGCGGCGCGGGGACACAGACTGCCTGCGGCCTGGGCGGGCGGCCGGGCGGGCGCAACAGATACGCCACAGGTTACCCGGGCGCCCGCGCTCCACACCGCCTCACGCTGCCCACACTGCCCCACGCCTGCCTCCTCACACTTCGTGTACGCCAATTTACATCCTCATTATCGTCTCCAGAGTCAGCATCTAACACCGACAACAACTGACGGCTCCACACGACTCTCCTTTCCCCGAGGAATTTGCTCACTTGTCGGCTGTGTCACACTTAATGTAATTAGGTGTAATCACTCGCCTCACGTAACAAGTTCGATATTGCGTTTGGTATTTATCAAGGGGTTATTAATATACCATTATGGATTATTATATCAAGAACTTCGAGAACGAAAGTTTCCCCTTAGATACTGTTTAGCAGAATAAATACAAATAAAGGATTTCACTGTAATTTTTATGAATAAGAATCGTTTTAGGTTTATGAAAACGTAATTAATTCAGTTTTCTTAAGAACATTATTCAAGAAACTTAGATGAAAATTATTTCTATGGAGTATATTTTTCTCAAAGTCTAATCTTATTAGTAAATTATTTTTGATATATATTTTTATATTTGAATGTTATTTAACTTGTAGGTAATAAAATCTTTTCTTGTTATATCGAATGTGGTTCTATTAGTTCTTGGTGAGTCTCGTAATTATATCGAGATCATTTGACCTACTTGCCACACGGAAGCCCCCGTAGATCGTAGACGTTGGTTTAGACTTCGTCTGAGATGGCCAGCCAGCAATTTTATCGGCCTCGAATAGAGAGCTACTTAACATTAAAATAATTATAAAGTTAAAACTCTTAAAATTTACATATTCTTTATGATAATGATTCACGTATAGAAATCTGTAACCAACAAAGAGATTTTAATTTCTGTCTGAGGTGAAAAGCAAATGCGTTGATAAGTATTACTCTTCTACCATATCCTTTAAACTAAATAATTGCCGTTTTAAGACAGGACAGATCATTGTTGTTTTAAGATTACATGTAGGTAGTGGTGCCTTTGCAGTCGATCCGTAGAAGGCCCTATTAATTATTTAGTTTTTCCATCTTTATTAATAAAAATAACTAAATGTATTTTTCTTCCACTTGAAGTCGTTAAATAATTTGGAAGAGCCCCATGTTGACCCTATTTTCGTTATTTTATCTATAACAGAAATAAATCTCCATATTAGACAGAGTATAATATATGTAGAAGTTACTACTTTATAGGCCAAATACTGAAGTGATAATATAACTTTGTCTTAGTAATGAACTTATAAATCATAGGGTATTTTTTTCAATTAAGAGCAACAAAGCAATATAAATTCTCATAAACCGCTTGGAAAGTGAGATGCGGTGTGTTTTACTTCAGTAACTTACGACAAAGTATTTCATATTAAAATTTTACTATGCAGGGCATACCCGCAATTTATACTTACATGAGATTGTATAATATAGAGTTTTACCATAAAACCTTGAAGATAACGACTAGCTCTACAACGCTTTGTTATAATAGAGTTATCTGCGTCTGCCATCTAATATATTGTAATCTTATTATGTCAAGCAAGATAAGATGAAAGAGAGATATCCAGTGGCACGTAAGTCAGGTATTTTACTTCTGTACGTGTGTATGAATTATTTCAAAATAAAATTTGCGCCTACTTATGATTTACAAGATAACTCAATAATTTTTCCCTCTGAAATTAATATAATCTTAAGGCAAAAAAAATCATATGGTAACTTAAATTTCGCCTGTATCTTTGGCGCACTAAATAATATAATATCTTAGGATTGCTTCATATAGGTACCTAGTTTATATACCTAAATTTGCCGATTTATAAAATGTAATAAACCATTTAATCTGTTGGACGCAAAATTCGGTGAAGTAGCTGGAGACGGGCAATTATTTGATGCTATTTAAGGTTACGATCTACCGCAAATGTCATTGGTTAGCAGTGGGTAAGGCATTTTAGGTAACTAATTATTTTCAACTACTCATGCGCAAAAAAGGGTTGACAGATATTAGATACTTACGTTACACATGTCGCTTCTAAGCTTATTTAATCATGGTCAGAAGGTGGATGGATGATAGATTGCAGAATTGATAAATATAATTATATTCCCAGTCTGATTATAATCGTACAGCATCTAATTGAGTAATTGGGATTGTCTATTATGATTATAAAGAAATACAATGTTATAGATATACATGTATGCGAAGAGGTTGTTTTTTTTATAAATAGTTTTAAAAAAAATTTACATTGTGGTACAAAACGAGCTTGCAGTCTACATGATGTTAAGTTTCAGTTTAAGTTTTTCGAAGGTCTTAGGTCGACTAAAGATAAGATGACACCTGAGAACTAAATTGGAAATCCTCGGTTAAGTGTGCATATCTCTCTGACCATAAATAATATTTTATACTATCATTACGAATATATCTAATTATAATTTATCCATAAGGTGCAAATAATTATTTAAAAAAATCCTTTCGTATTATAATTTGACAGTCCACTTTTACCTTATTACAATGAATAATTTTATCCTACAACCTTTTAATCCCTTTAGATCAGCGGATTACCCACGTGCTTGTTATCTCGCAATTTGTGGAAATTTTGCTCAGGTGTCAAAAAGTAATAGGTGAATTAAGTATCTACAATGTCTACTTATGTGAAGAAAAGGAGCAACAGTGTAAACGTCGACATGTTTCTTTTATAAAAAAAAATAACCTATCTGAAAGTAAGATGACTGAAGAGTGCCGCCTCTGGACAACGGTAACTAATTTCATATAGAACGGGAATTCTACTTGAGTAATTGCTTTCTATGAACGGCAGTGACCGCTTATTAGGTGTACTGCATGTTCGTATGCTTAATCGAATTTAAAATATGCACGATTGACAGTTTTCGGAAACCGTGCTGTGATTTTCGTGATAATGCAGACGAAAAAATAAAAATACTTTACAAATAATGAAAACTTCTTAATTACGGTAAATTCATCACAAAAGCAACTACCTCCGACGTAATGACTGCACAATTGACCATAATGAGACTGTTGAATAGAGAAATTCATTAAGCATTCATCTTGATAAGTGGCGTAGGCTTCGTTGCGCCCGTGTAGGTACCTACTTTAATTATGAATTTAAAATTAGAGGGAAGGTTAGACCTGACCGAAGTCATGCCGAACTACGATTTATTGACATCAAAGTTGACAGTGATGGATTACGAAGTTACTAGCGATGCGATCTACTGATGGATATGGGATTCAGTCCCCCTATAATGGAATTAGATCGCACAGAACATTCTAGTGACCATACACATTAACTATCTATATAGATATCTATCAGATGATAGATCAACAAATCATAAAGGTATTATTTCAAAATACTGAATGTTCATTTAATATCAAGATAATTTAAAATTTAACGCTTGAGATGATAAATTTGCGTAACGGGTAGGAGATTAAACGAAATGAATCAAAATAGGATTTAGAAAATGTCGCCGCTAAATCGGTTTTTCTGTTTATTTGGACTTATATATAAATACATGTTGTTGTCTGTAACTGGTTTCTGTAGTGTCTAGATATACGGGAGGACTTGTTAAGGGTGTACGAGTAGTTTACTTCAAAAAAATGGTCGAAGAAACATGAGCCATCAATATCTTCGAAATGTTTTTTTTATAAACTACTAGCATGTGAGTACATACTAGTAATTTTATTAGCCCCTCCAGCTAAGCTCGGCGGCTTGGGTTAGGAGTGGGTGCACGTCAATCGCGCAATGAAAGAGTGAGCATCGAACCCACTACCATCCATCTCCATCACAACTCCGATACAGTTTATGTTTAAATTTTATAGTGTTAATTTGTCGTTAGATCTTTAGCTCGACCTCAAAATAAATTAGCTAGGCTTTTGGACCATTGAAATGAACTAGTCCTTCCTTACTAGACCTTTCCTTGGATAATGAATCATCCGAAAATCTTCTTTATACAAGACCGTTTATATTGTTGTCATGGAGATATACATTTCTCGTCCACAGAACAGAACTGAGCAAGATTGAGCGTTGAGCTGATCAACTGACGTGCAAGAGAGACCGCCGGTAAATCGAACGTAGGAAGGGAAGTAGGATGTAGTTTGACGAATAACTGATAAGTGTAACACGCAATGGTTAATATAAAACTTGCATTAGACTAACCACCCGTTAGGTAGACACTAGGCTAGGCTTTTTAAGATTATTTCCTGCAATTTATGGATACATTCTAATTCTATTCTTAATTATCGTAACATACAGTCAGGAAATATTTACAGGTTACTTATCTACATTTTTTTTTTCAATTAAGAACCTAGAATTTCACAGAATTTCAGGTAAAATTGAACACTTGACATTGGACTACAGTATCACGAGCGTAGTACTTTTTGGATATGTGAAACATTTGGGGCAAGAGAAATAAAATATTGGTTTTAGGATTGATTCATCTATTAAACTACATAATATTCAAACATCACAATACTTTGTATACTAAAAATAAAATACACTTAAGTAATCCTTCATAATTTTTCACATTCTCACTAAAATTAAATGCAAGGGTCATGACAATAGCCAATCAAACTAAATTAAACATCAAATAGGGTTTAAAAAAATATAAAGTTGAATCTGCGTGTTAATTTGTAGGGAAATCTGATGAGAATTGAAAACCTACTGTGAAAAATTTAAACAACAAAATAAAACAATTTTCTTGATCAATTATTTATACTACATCAGTACTTTTTGCAATTGTGTATAAAATCTTTCATACATCTACGCTTCTGTGTATATTGGTGCATCAAATACATAAAATATTACTACAATTGACTTGGACTTTGACAAAAAACGTCTATTTCCATACTACATAGTGTCAAATAATCTAATTTGTACCATTCAAATGCATAAATTTGAAAATGTAAGTATTATATTGTCTAAAATGAGCAGATCGTTTGAAATTAAGATAGAAGTCTTAATGCTAGTTCAAACATCTTAGTAACCTCAACAAATCAAAAAGGTCATTGTTTATTTTCAATACTATGGACATTATTTTGAACACACTGGGTTAACTGTGTTATAATATAATCCGCCATAATTATGCAAAATTATACTATACACGCTAAAACCATACAACACAAAGAAAACACCTTATTTTAACAGTATCGAAGGAAATGAAAACAGTAGGACTTTTAATACCCACACGAACAACAAAAACTATGTATGTTTTCAATAAACTACATACCTACTACACGTTATATATTACTAAAACATTCATAAGAAAATATTCATTAATGGCATATCTCACATGTCTAAATCAAATATGAGATCATTTTTAAACGCTACTTCCAAATATTGTCCCTTATTTAACTTTTCGGGATCATATAGATCGGTGTTATGTTTAATACTATCACAGGTGTTAGGATCTACCTTTTTACTCTTCTTCAATGGTTTGGAGACAACTGACATTCTTTGTGAATTGGTTCTTGTATTCCCATTGTCATCTTTTGTCTCTAAATGATTGTCACTATAACTATCATAGCTTCCATTTGCATTTTCATCGGCTGAATTGTAGGATGATGCATTTGAAAGTATATTTTTGCAGTCGTTTTCTGCATCAGACGTATCGGCCAGTCCACTATCACGTCTTTGTTTCAATACAGATTTCAACCTTTGTTTGGATGACTGAAATAGAGATGTTTTATTAGGTTCAGTGGTCACAAATTAAAGTTAAAAACAAGTGCAGAGACAATAATATACTATTTTTTTTATATCAGTAAGGTATATCAAACAATCGTTAGGCCACCTGATGGTAAGACCCACTGCTGCCCACGGACATTTGTAATTAACCCAAGACAGGGTTAAAGCTCTTACTTAACTCCGACACAAATACTTTGCCACCCCAGTGTAACTTGGACCGCCTCAGTGTAGTGTGTTGCTTAAAACATCCTTTAAACCTTATAACAGCAATAAGAACACTGCTGTATTTTGGGCGAAATACACAATGGTGCCTCCATAGCAGTATCAGATTCAGGCTATGGTGGAAGGAGAGACATTGGTAGAAACCTTTGATATTCTGAGCATAAAACGGTAATACATATTACCTTATCCTGAAGATGTACATTATCATCCTCAGCTTCACTTTCACTTTTTCGTCGTTCTTGGCTACGTTTTTTACTTTTCTTGCGTTGATTCTTCTTTTTCTGCCCTTCGATAGAGGAATTGTATCTGAAAATGAGGGAAAATTGCATGAATACAAAAATGATTGCATCTCTGTTTTTAATCTTGGAATTTATTTAACATTATTTCTTAACAACATACTTTTTTTTCACTTGAGAGACAAAATTGACTATGCAACATTTTTGGCGATATTGAGTTGGATACATATTTTGATATGATTTAAACTGAAATTTATGAGTAAGAAATAATAGAGGGCGTAAATAATATCTATGTTCACAGGAATTCTAGCAGTATAATTGTGCCCTTGTTCTACCGAAGGTGCGATATGATCAATTAATATTTTTTTCAAGTTTTAGGCGTTACTATAAAGTTGCCTAATGTCATTAGGAACTGGGATTACTTAGATTTGCTTATAGACTACATGAAATGCATTTATATAACATTTTAATTCATAATATGTTCGGGATCTTATGTATAAGATCAAGTAATAACTGATAAGGATTTTAATCAAAGCTGTTTCAAAACTTTGATCAGATTATACAAAACATGGTGAAATCCTTGTAAATTCCTATGTTACTCACCTGTAAAATTGCCTTGCAATTACATCATTAAATCTAACAGTCTTTTTCAAACTAGACTCCTCAGGAATACAATCAGAACTAATGTAGTCCATGGATGATGCAACATCGCCGGCACTAGATTCTGAAAAGCTGCGCATCATTGCCATTGGTTTCCGAAGAATACTCTTAGCCCCATTGTCATTACCACTGTCAGTCCACACTATGTCAGGTTCTTTTTCTATAGAAAATTCTTCATCATATTTACTGGTGTTAGAAGATACTATAATATTGGTTTCTGTTCCCAAATTAGTGACCTCAACAACAGGTGAAGTATCTTCGTCTATAACCTGAGGGTTTGATTCTGCATTATCTTTTAAAGGTTTCTTATCCCGAGGTACATCAAAAGATTCCTCTTTCATATCATCCTCACTTAGTCCAATTTCAAATGATTGGGGTAATTCGGCATCAACTTCCAACTGCAATATAACATTGTTGTCCCAAGCCTCTCCAGTGGTACTAGATAAACTAATATTGTCTTTAAATTTCAAAAGAGCTGCATAATGTACTGGGACAAATCCTGAGCCAAGTGATGTGAACTTTATGTATACTTTGTTACCCTCATTTTGGACTTTAACAGAATCAGGTTCAGTATTTTTGACATGGAAGGTGAATGCCACAATATCGTCCAACACATTGTGGGTATATGTCGGTAAAGTGTAAGCAAGAGAAGATGATATGAACTCTTCCTTTGTTGGATTCTTACTTTCAGAGGCCGGTGATGGTTCATCTTGAACATTGGTTGATGACAGTTCCACAACCAAGTTCTCGGTTGAATCTTCCTCACTTTGAGAACCTGAATTCTCTTCACTTTCAACCCCACTGTCTGATCTTAAGGTATTAATATTTTCATTTCCATACATTTTCTTTACAACCGGTAGAGTCACAATCAGCATACGTTTAGACTTATCAAACTTAGCATTACCACTCTCTTCATCTACTGAATATGGGAGAGTAATGTTGAGTTTGTATTTAGCAGGTTTTTCAGATGTCAAACTGAGTGACTTTTCCCGTACATCTAGAATACAGTCTTGAGTTGAAGATAACAGAGGCAGATTAACTTCTACAAGAATGGTGCTTGGGATAGCT
>DWGW01001588.1:0-11047 GCA_018247775.1 Udranomia orcinus
GATGTTTGTTACTTTCACCCTGAATTACTAAACGGTTCTAGATGAAACTTAATAGTCATTTAGGTTATACACAAGAATAGCCCATAGGTTATAATTTATAGAGATTCTGTGGAAATTGCACAGTATCAAGTACAGTATATAATACTAATTCTACATACAAAGAGATGCAAAAAAAGTCTGTAAAATGTTGTGTAGCACACCGATCTATAATGTCTCCAAATTGTCCCACAGAAGGAGAGCCGCATTAAGCGTCCGATGAACGCGTTCATGATATTCTCGAAGCGCCACCGGCAGCTCGTGCACCAGATGCACCCCAACCAGGACAACCGCACCGTCAGCAAGATACTCGGCGAGTGGTGGTACGCGCTCAAGCCCGACGAGAAACAGAAGTACAACGAGCTCGCCAGCCTGGTGAGGATTCTTGTTTATAGAGATTACGGTTATTAAAGACCAATTCGAACTAGTTGTACTTTAGTCTAGTCACTAGACTTTCGTGATTAAACGTGTCTGAACGATGAACGATTTGGTAGATAATAAGTTACTCGCCATTGAACCAAAATGGCCTAATCTGAATAAACTATGTTGTTTTAACAAATAATCCTAATAAACAGATAATTGTAACCATACCTTTGGGTTGTGCTCAACAAGCAAACAAAGGATAATTTTTGTTTGATTTTTTAATTTCTTCCACTAATGTAATGATTTTTAATAGGTGAAGGAGGCACATTTCAAGGCTTATCCTGAATGGAAGTGGTGCAATAAGGACAGAAGGAAATCTTCGAGTAGTCGGGACCCTACTGGATCTATGCCACAAGTAAGATTTATAAATATTATTTGTTTGAAATTGATGGTGACTTTATATCTCTATATATATAAATAAATTAAAGAAGTGATGAATTCAAGTGCTTATTATTGAAACTGTTGACGCAGAGTCCACGAACGCCATCTGACGGGCCCAACAGTGGAGCTCCCAACAGCAGTGAGTTGCAGATGAACCTATCCTACAACCACGTCGGATCGCCACAGCTAAGCGATGATGAACCTATGGTCAGTTTACTGTTCTAAATATTTTTTGTGATAGTTAAGTCTGTAGAGTTTATTTCTCTGAATAATATTTATTATACTCGCTTACAGAGAAATTACAATTCACTAAAAGAAACTGCCGCTTAACTCCTGTTGAAAGGAAGTTTGGTGTAATAATGAAGATCAATCTGAAATTCTACTAAAACATCTTTTCTCGTAAATATGCGTTGATGAGGCGTTCCTGTCCTGAAACGTTTCTAATTGGGTCTAAACTTGCTAAATATTACATGCCATTTAAAGCAGTAGCAATACTAAAAGTCTAATAAAACATTCCAGATGACTCAGTCACTAGAAGAGCCGCTTCCGCCACCGCAACCGTTGGAAATTGACTTGAAGTGCGGGGAGAAGGTCACCGATTCCGACTCAGAAGGTCTGGACACCAGGGACTATCTCACACACCACGATCATACACGACGACCCAAGCCGATCAAAGCGAGGTAACACTACTATTGACCAATTTAGGATTATGTGAGATTAAGAGTCTTTGTCTCTAATAGCAGAACTATGGTTTGAAGGACAGGAAATTGTAATAATAAGGTGGTAATTGTTTATTAAATTATTCAGTATCTATTACCTATAATAGTCTACTATCTATATTTTTTGTATAAAGATTTAGTAAAACTGTTTGTTATTTCAGAGCTGGATCGTCAGACAACCTCTTGGGTGGTATCACTGCCTCCAGTCCAGGCGGATCTAAAGTCTTTCAGCCAACTGGTGGTGCTTTTAAATCTACACATGCTGATACAGGTAATATATTTTAGTTTGACTTTAAATTTCTTCCATGAAGATATAATTTATATATGACACTAAATAACATTTAATTCACATTACCATGCTATTTATTGTCTTTCAAAAAAATACTTATTGTGTGTTAAGGTGTCTAAAAATATAATGTAGTGTAGCTTGGTATAGTTAATTTGTTTCTATGACAACTATCTCACCTTTTGACATATTTTACAGGCGACAGTCACAGACAATGGACGGCGTTCACAACAGTGAACAAATCGCTGGCAAACCACGTGCCCAGCTCGCCGCACATCTCCCAGCCGCCCACGCCCAGCACCCAGAGTCTCACCAACAGTGTCCAGGGCATATCTTTGAGCACCCCGAATCTATCGGCACAAGTCGCCTTGGACAACGCCATAGCGTCGATAATGAATTCGCCAACATCGAGCGGAGTGCAAGTTATATCCAGTGGGATAGCGATGCCGAGCCAGTCAATGAGTCAATCGATCGGCCAGTCGATGGGTCAGTCGATCGGTCAATCGGTTAACCATCCGGTCAGTCAGTCGGTCAACCACTCGATCAGTCAGCCAGTGAGCCAGCCGCCATCGTCGACCGCTCTGAGCAACGCTCTATTGAAAAGTGTGACGCTTGTCAAGAGGAACATTTCAGAAAGCGGTACGGGTTAGTGCTTGTAGAATAATTTATTGCTAAATTAAATTGATTAGATCAATCTATAGCAGTTGATCAGAAGGCGATTCATCAATCGATTTCTTTCATGAGTAACTTTATATCCATTTAAAATTTAATTATTAAGTTTTAAAGCCTTTATTCGTATTTGATGGAGTAAATAAGTTTTTAATTCTATTTTCATTGACAGGTCCAATAACATTATCAGTAGACGCATCAGGCAACCTGTTTATAAAGACGAGCCAGCCGAACGAGAGCCCAACGGACGCGTCTCAGATGCACTACTTGCAAGTACAGCGGTTGTATGTGCCTTCTTTTACAGCAGGTTTGTGTTTTATTATTTGTGAAGTATATTTGTTAGTAGTGGTACACTTATTGTGTGTTCTTTGTACATTACAATAATATTTTGATAATTTCATCTTTCAGAAGTAGAAACCAAACCGAGTCCCAACATTAACATGAACCCAACTGGACAGAGTGGACAATCTGTGATAGTGTCGCAAAGCAACTCACACACCGCACCAGCACCCAAGCCGCAACCGTATGTATTACTTAACATGCATATATGTTACACAATTAATAATTATTTTCATTACATTCAGTTTGGATGTGGTTTTGACCATACGTGAAAAATAATTTGTCATGCATCAGTTAAGTACAATATATTATTGTTATTTAGTTTGTAACTGTTTATTCTTTTCTGCTATTGTTAAAGATGCGATGTTTTCTATTAACAGCCAATGGGAGGTTCCGGTAGAAGAAACACGTCCATTCCCTCTAGCCCCTACACCGGCTCAATTAGGCAGAGCTCCATTGCAGAAGAGACTTAGTCGAGGTAAAATTAATATAATATTTCCTTATGAATGATATTGTTGAATTATTATACCGAACTTAACGATTGAGAGATCTTGAGTTCGATTTTCACTTTCCCATTGCATTAATGAACCCACTCAAAATAAAATTGCGACTTATTTGTAGGGGCTAACTATACTTCTGGTGTTTTTCGCTTGTAGTACTGTATACATGCTAGTAGTTTAAACCAATAATGGTGCAGGTACGTCGACCGGCTCGACGGGCAGCAACGAGCCGCCCATCCCGCGGTCGGAGAGCGGCCCCAGCACCCCGCACGACACGCTGCCCGCGGACTCGGACAACCTGCCCAGCCCCTCGCTCAAGAAGAGCCTCTTCAAGAAGGGCAACGAGGACGGCAGGGACAAGTATGTTTATTGATGTAGCTATATAACGTCTACATGTGTAATGTTCGAGTTTGTTGACTCAGATTACTCAGTATATCCTATATATCCTAATTCTCAGTACCTATATCCTAATTCTATGTTTTTTTAATTCAATATTCAGGTGTAGTTAGGGTGGATATTTAAATTAGAGACAGCGCCATGGTTACGGTGTAGGATTTAACGATTGAATAATCGTAGGTTTGATCAGAACTTAAAGTGAATTTATATATTAATATTGACATGGTAGTAATTCGCAACCTGACAAGCGCAAAGGCAAACATCTAAATTTGACCAAATTTTACTTTTTCATACTGCTGAATTTAGAATTTTCGGTTCTTTGTAATAATCCGAGAATTATGTATTTGGCTCTATTCGTTCGAAAATATTTTCAATCTACGATTTCTCTCTTCCATAATTTATCGAATATCCATTTATTTAAAAAACAAATCGGTTATCATCACCAGGGTGTTGGAGACGGTGAACTTCGAGCAGAAGTTCAGCACGCTGCCGCAGTTCAAGCCGGACGCGTGCAGCCCGGGCGGCGCCATGGTGGTGCCGCGCAGCCCGCAGCTCTACATACGCAAGAAGCACAACAAGATGGGCATGGGTACGTACCAAATAACTAAATGCATTTTGTATGTACATAGAAATAACAGTCATTGTATAAGAATTGTATACGATGTCAAATAAGTTGTCAACTGTTAAGTTAAATTAATAATAGTCATTGGTGATAAATTGATCTGTTTGCAAACTTTTGTACACAGCCATGAACGATTGTGTAAGATCAGCAACGATTCGAAACAATAGATTCATCTGTGGTAGTACCACAATCAAACTATTTCTGCCATATAACAAGTATAGTAAGTACTCTGGCTGTTGGATTCTGTTTTAAGGCTGTGGTTATGTGTGGCATTTTATATCCTTATATTTTATGTATAATTATTGTAAAATTTCGTCGTAGGCATGACTACGTCAGTGACACTTAACATCAAGTGAACTCCATGTTCGTTCGCTATTTTTCAATGTTATTCTCAATTTCAGAAGAGGAAACAACAGTGGTGACACCCCAACTGGAGCCGGAGGTGATAAACGGCAACGGCATGCCGACGCCGCACTCGTACGGCACCCCCCATACCACCACCAAGCTGGTGGGCAACACCTTCTTCGGGCCCGACTTCAACATCGACAGCTTCCGAGGTGAGTTACGTGACGAACAACTGTTTAATGCATGTGAAGGGGAGAGAAACACTAAGTACAAAAATAATAAATAGCTTGGAATATGTTATATTATATTTTATTAGTTTTATGCTGTTAGATATGTATTTAATCCATGAAATGAATTTGTATTATCTCTATATATAGTTACTAGCTTTCGCCCGCGGACTCGCTCGCTATATTACGATGGGGGTAAATTTTGGGCAATTAACACAACTAGCAACTAACAAATGTCGATCTTTCCATGGGAATGAGATGTTATACCGCGATAAAAAGTAACCTACGTTACCCTCCATCCTCCTAACTATCTCCACACATATAAACCATATCATATAATAGCTATGTTCCGACGTGAAAGACGAACAAACAAACACACTTTCATATTTATAATATTTGTATAGATTTGAGTATAATAAATTAGATTTATACGTGACAATATTGATTCGCGTGTCAATATTGATTTTCGATCGTCAATTTGATCGTGTAACGGTGCGTGCGCAGTGTCGGAGGGCGGCGGCGAGGAGCAGTCGCCGCGCACGCCGTGCTCGGCGGCGGGCGCGCGCGGCGAGGCGGGCCACCGCCGCGTGCTCGAGCAGCGCCGCCACCTCGTGCTCAAGCTGTTCCAGGAGCAGGGCATGTTCCCCTCCACGCAGGCCACCACGCACTTCCAGGTACTGACGCGCAACTGCTCTGGGGACTTTGTACTTGTGTACCCAATATTGTGAGGTTAGATTGATTGGGTTGGACTAAGTTATGAGAGAAAGTACAGTGGGAAAGTCCACTACTTAAATAATATTGTTAGGTGATCAAAGCTGTCATCATACTTTTGTGCTTTGGTCCACCACCAGGTAATTACTTAACAAAATAATTTGATTAATAATACCTCCCTATTATAGTTTAAGTTCTGTTAGGAGTCCATTATATAACTAATATCCCACATATTATATTATAAATACTGATGAAACTAATTTACATCAATATAAAAAAACAGCAACACAATTTTAACAGAACACTTGGTTTCCATAACCGTACTTCTTCTGTTGTACATGTTTTCAGATAGCATTCTCATCGCTGGATTAACTATACCTTATTTGCAGGCGACACACATGGACATATTCCCTACGAAGACAACATTGCAATTGAAAATTCGCGAGGTGCGACAAAAATTGATGGCGCAAACCAATCTCACGCCGCATTCGGAAGTCAATACGCCTACCAGTGAGTTACAATTTAATTTACGTATACATGACTGAAATCTGTATTAATCTTCTTATCCTCATGATGTTTTCTCGGATTCGCCTTCCAGCCCGCACGCGAAGAATGCGGTTATCAAACACCGCTGTACAAATTCCATTTTCAAATATTATTCCATAGACACAGTTATTATCTTTTACATGCGTGAATTCGATGCGAAATTTTATGCCAAGGACAAATATTTTCTTTTATTATTTACAGACGTGAATTCCCCGATCGTGTCAGCAGCGCTGCAGCCCACCTCTACGGCCAGTTAGCAACGCGGATGCCACGTCGTGATCGTGGTGCCGCACTAAAACACGCGCTCACCGCACTCGACGTACGAGGAACGTGCTATGTGTGAACGTTACCTTACAGGACATCGATGAATGCAAAAACTACGCCCGGTTAAGTGTGAACGTACCTTATACAGGTCTAACTCGATTCGATTAATGCAATAATTACGTCCGTTGAAATAATACGCGAACAGTAGTGTATGTTGTAGCGGCGTTTGACGTACCGGTGAAAATTGTTTAACTCTATAAGGATTTCCGCGTTGTTATCAAAGAGAATAAATAGCGATTGTGCTATTTTTCATATATTGCAATGCGGAACGATAAATGTTTATGACTTTTTTAAATAATCTTATTATTATTATCTAATATGTTGAGATTGATTGTTTGATCGTTGTAAATGCTTGGATGCATTTAACTTGGTAAAGCTGTGTGTGGCGATTGGTTATTATATTGTAAATCTATTAACCAAAAATATTTTAAGAGAAAACAACAGAAAATTCAAATAAAAATGATATATCGTTAGTGGGATGAATGAGGTTTATGTCGGAGGTGATGATGTTTGAAGCGAATGATGTTAGATTTTTGTCTGTGTCGTGAATTATATTGCCAGCACCTTTATAATTAAAGTGACACTTGTCATACCTATGGGAAGTCGATTCATGAAACCATTCTCATTACTGTGATAAAGAATTTTGTAACAAAAATTTGTACTGATTGAAACTATCGCTGTTAACAAATTTGATCAGTGTTTTCAGTACAAAATGCATTCGTGAAATTGCAAAATGTCCCTTCAGGTGTAAAGATCCGATAACTATTTTATTAACATTCTTTCATTGACACGCATTATATAATTTTACTCGATGTTGGATGTGATTTTTGGATAATGCATTACTTTCAATCGAAGCTAATTATTATCACCCACAAAATTGATTTTCAAGCTATTATATACATTAATAAAGTTACTTAGAACATAGATACAGGCTGATGACGCAAACTGCATTACTTTTTTTTCATACGTGATGGGTCGACAGTATGATGAACTGTAGGAAGTGAAACATTGGCGTCATCTCTTACGTACAGAATAAGAAGGATAACATTTATTTGTGCGGCGTGTGCGGAAGGGCGAACACAATTATTTGATTAGTTTAGTCTTCGGAAGTTCGGAAATGCTTGATAATTTTTAGGTGGATTTCCAGTTGGTTTCGACGTTTTGAAATGACCGAGATCTACCTAAGAAGGATTCGTAAAAAAATTAATTCGCGATTTACATTCATGTCAAAAAAATGCTATACACCCGTGTGACTTGACTGAAAGGTTGTGAAATAATTCGAAGATGTAATAACATAACAGGGGTATCTATGACTCGAATCTATGCATCGACACATTATTAAATACATGGGATATAGTGTACATAGTAGCTACTAGTACTCTACGTTAAACGAAAATTGTAAATTAATGTATCATCAGGCCTATTTTTTAGCCCCAATTGAATATTTTATTCTTTTAAAGGACGGTGGGAGTTTTGGCTGTTGTGATTTAATATGAAGAAATAATTAGATTTAATATATTGACTTTGCGAGTTTGCGGAACAAATTTGAGTAGGATTTAACATAATGTCTATAATGTTGCGTAAAAAACAAAAATAACATCTTTTAGTAATACGTTCTATTACAACCCGTCTGTTGTAAAAAACACCTGACTTTTTTTCACTTGACAAAGTCTCTATACAAGAAGGCCGTTATTTTTATATTGTAGGTGGGGGTAAATTTTAAATTAGATTATTGATTATTTCGCAAAAATCATTAATGAATAATTTTCAATTAGTCCTCAGTTTATCTAGGACCAACAATTTAATTGAACACACATTGAAATAGTATAGTATAGTATAGTAGAGTGTGAAATATATCTCCATACTTTTTAGAAATTGCATGGGTGAAACGAAACACTGTTTTGAAAGTATACTGCTCCCACTGTCCATTTCGTATCGTAATCAATTATACATGTTATATACTTGTTTCATATAGCAAATATGCCATTGTTATTTGTCAATATAAATAGCACATATTATTTACTCATTGTGGCACGATCTCAATACATTTTGTATGCCTGTATGTATATTACTTGCTGTTGGTTATATGGAAGCTTGTTTAATTTCTCATGTGTTTTGAAAACATTCGATGTATTCACTTACATTTTTAAACGTACATTTCTTTTAATTTTTAGATTAGAACGTTTTGGTAGTCTACAATAATTCTCCTTATTGTCCATAATGTAAGATGTATTTATCATAAATATTTGCATTTACAGTCCAAAGTGTCAGTTGTTATTTACTGTGGGTCAGTGATAATCATAGCGTTGGTTTCATTTGTGTTGTGTATGTGGTTGGATGTGCACTACATTACGTGTGTGTAATGCAGAAATATGTAGAGATTATCATGGAGTAATGGCACATTATATTTTATAGTTTCGCAATTGTTATTAGAGATGAAACGGATAGCTCGGTTGACGTCCCAAATATCTAAAGCAGACTGTATTATTGACTTCAAAGCTGATTTATGGTAACTTCATTAAATAGAATTTTTTTAAAAAAGATGACTTTTTAGCTTTATGCTACTTTTGTATGAAAGTCTTCACTTCGGATTAGTATTTTATTTGCTGAAGTTATTATAGTCATTTTTTTTTCGCGCATAGTAAAGTGTCAACTCCAAATACTATTCTATACTACAAAATCTTTTGGCTTTAGATTTCGTACAGATTTACTTATTCAGTGTTCAGCCAAGCCAACAACTGAATCACTGGGTTACAGTTGGATATTCGTTGCATCTCTAATTATTACTTTTATTATTACACTGTTGACAACATTCGATTGTGACCTAAGATTGATGCTGAACTCGTGTTGAGGTAGGATTAATACGAGATGGATCGTTGAAACTTTGGTGCGAAACATACAATTATTCATTATTGTTTAAGCCTATATTTACTTGTATCGTTTTCTATTTATGTTGTGATGTTGGTCTTCCACGCGTTTTAAGAAGTTTTCATTTTATTAAATGAATGTCTACTTATTTAAATATCTAATGATGTACAGTGATTTACTTTTAAGTGGAGAAATTTTAATTTTTTTTTTCGACGAATGCCATGTTCGATCACTTTGTTGTATCGAAACGTAACACAAACAGTAGAAATTTTAATAAAATATTAAATAATAATAGTTTGTTAGTAGACTCAATATCTATTGTACGTTTTTTACGAATAAGTCGAGTAGCGGTCGTCATGGCCTTTTGAATTTATAACGAAGCGATTTACGGAGTCAGCTCAAATCATTAACAATTAGATAAAACAATATTTATACTTTAATAACAATCTCACTGTAAATATTAGATTTATTTTCAACTAGTTGTAAGTATTCCCGGCTCTCAAAGTAATTAGGGTTTTTATTTAGAGAAAGCTAACGATTATTATAGACAAAAAAAGAGAATAATAATTTATACTTGGGAATTTTCGGCCAATACAAATGTTTATATATCAAAATTGTATTTTTAAATGATCTCTTTGGCGTTAATAATAATGATAATATAGATAATTGCTTTAGGAGTCAGGAAGTGAAAAAGAATTTATTAAATATATAAATGTAAGAGATATTTTCGCACTGTTAAATCTATCGTGATAGTTGTGTAGAAGTACCTTATACCGTGAGTTCACGTTCATGAAAATTCAATTCTAAATTAGATTATTAAGGACAATTTCAAAAACGTTTTATTATTACAAGGTGGCAATTTAGAGGCTCGTATAGAAATGTGAAGTTATTATTCATAGCATACATATAGATAATGATAATATTTTTCTATTGTGTGCACAAAGATTGCAACGACGTAAAAATAGGTGATTTAATGCAGCTGATATATAACATTTTTTCCACTGCTCGCCTCCGCTCCGCTTGGGAAATTTTACAGAGCTTATGAAATTTGTCCAGATTTGTATATAATTATAAACAATACGCGCAGTGTCTGATAGACATATTATTAACATCGTTGAAAACTGTTCATTCGTATACAAAACAAAACGTTAGCTTAATCGTTTGAATTTTCGTGATGTGACAAGCCGTTGTAGTCAATTGGTCGTTCATTGTTATCATCTGTCAGGGCATTGTCACAGTTGCGAGTTGCCAGCGTGTTTCTGGTGTGGCGATCTGTTATAATTATTGTAGCGTGTTTGTTGCGTATGTACACTTATAGCGACCACCTATTGGGGGACCGCTCCCATGAGCTCCTGGATCCTCCGTAGACTAACTAGGGAAGTACTGCTAGCTCGGACGATTTTGTTACTGCAATTCCCCTCGCTGTAAAGCTACTCACAACGGTTTACTATTTTTACTACTACAATTGATGATAACCCAGACAACTGTTTTAATGTAGCTCTAGCTCCAAGTAATTAAATGTTTTCATACATTATGAATGATGAGTACGTAGTGTGGGACGCCCTCGTGGCGGGAAGAAACTGGATGAGGAGAGCCGAAGACCGGGCTCAGTGGTGTGCTTTGGGAGAGGCCTATGTCCAGCAGTGGACCGATGT
>DWGW01001589.1:0-11045 GCA_018247775.1 Udranomia orcinus
AGTGCAATGGGGGAGTGGGGATCGAACCCACGACCTCTCGATCGTAAGTCCGACACACTACCCATTGGGCTATTGCCACTTTTGATAGATTGTAGATAAAGTCTGAATTACACTTTCCGTTTTAATTTACCATGATTCAAACGCCAGGTGTAATCCAGACTTTCGAGGGCATGTTAAGCAGCCGGCCCCAGTTAGTCGGTAGAGAGCTCTTAAAGCAAAGTTTGAGAACATTCAGGAAACTGATTGACCACAAACCACTAACTCCTAACAATTCCCGGTAAAACAATTATGCACTTTGTTCCTGCCTGTGCTTAGATATCTAATATAAAAATGATCCAATCACAATTTCACGTTTATATAAAACGTCACATAACATGGCACCAAATTAAAACTAGTTTCATTACAAGCCCACTAGTCCAGAAATCCTTAACCGACGATAAATGTAACCCAAATTTGTATAAATTATATGAAACTCCCAAACGACTACAGTCACCATACTGTGTGATCATATGGGACCGTAATATATACCATCCAATTTTTACCGCATTATATAAATATGGGAGCATTTACAGTTTCTTGCTTATATTTTTCAGGAAAATTCACACAAATGTCACACATATTAAGTTTGTAATATAAAGTCTGTAGTAGTTATTGGCACTGGGAAATTGAGAATCAGTAATAATATTTCATTTTTTTTCATCTATTCCATATAAACACTCTCTAAGTAAAATTGCTATGACGAAAAAGATACGTAAGAAAATCATAAGGTCTACGAATTCAGCTATTTTGAAAGGGAATCTACTAACTTCAGTCTAGTTCAAATATGTGTAACCTTTTCGTAACACGATCGCAAAACGTCCCATTAAACGTTGAAAGTATGGGCAGCCGACGCGGAACACCGTGGTCGTTTCGTAATTTGCGCGGCACTAAATCAGACCCTACGCCGAGCTTAAGAATTTAGTTTAAGGCCCTTCATGTAACACTATATTTTAGTGATACAACCGTTTATAAGCGAGAGTTATGATGGGATCAGTTAAATGATCTATGGCAAGTGAGTGAGTTAGCTTAGTTTATACCTAATTCTAGCAATTATACCTCTTTAGCAGATCACCCGAGGTGGACTGATGACTTGGAATAGATAGCGAAATGTCAATGGATCAAAGGAAAATTATCGGTCAGAGCGGGGAAACTACACCTCTGTTCACTGCCTACGCCTACTACGGTGATAAGGGTTCTCGAATTACAGTTGTGATATGAATCACATATGTATGTATGTATGTACGTAAATTATGCATTTACGTGGTATAGGTAGTAGAACCTTTTACGGTTCGACTTTGGAGGCACCACCATCCCACATTTTTCTGTCTTAAAACACTAGTTTTTTGTCATGTGTGGTAAAGAAAATACTTAATCGAAATATTCCAACTCAATTTTTAGGGTTAGCAATGCGTACGTAGTAAAGTTGATCCTTTCCTAGATTTATTACAAATGTACATGGACGGTAGAGACAACTAACCATCACCTGATGGAGCTGGTATGATGGGCTGCATGCTCACTTTGCTACCTCATAGTTACAAAAACATATAATAGTAAGTAACATAATATGCAGCACTCTCCAAAGAGAACTTACGAGTTCTACAGGAGAATACTATAGGTTTATACCATCTTATTGAATATACGTATGTAATATAATCTATGTATATTCTGAATTTATCAATATTTACAAAGTAACAAACTAACGGGCAATAGTAAGTGTAGTGTAAAATAAATTAATAATATACTTAAAACGTTAACTCTTTAATAAAACAAATTGCGCAGGATAATAAAATGGTCCCTCGATATTTCGTAGCCCTTAAATTAACACAAGTATTCAATTATTAACAACCCTCGCCCACAAATGTTGGACGAAATAACATACAATTTTACTATTAGTTTTCTTTTAAATTGGATAGAATTATCAAAAATTCGTAATCGCTTGCAGGTTTTAGCACCATCTGTTTAAATGTCTGGTGTTTTGCGCATTAACTGTGCTATGGTTAATGGGCTATAACGCCAACAGGGACGATATTGGGCAGACAATGCGTGTTCTTGATATATGGTAGTTTGGGGAAACCAATGATGATTACTGACCAATTAATTGATTGGTAGACGGTGCATCGTAACGATTTTTGACGCGAAATAGATGAATGTCCTGATGTCATTTACTTTCTAAGATCTATTTGCAGTAGTAACACAAGTACATGTACTTCTACTACTGCTACTACCGGAGCTACAAAACTATAGCATCTATTTAAAAGTCATGTAGTGCAAAAATTCCAAGCGTTATATTTTATTCCAATTAAATGGAAATAAACTTATCACCGGTATGGAATTTATAACCTAAAATTTTAACCAAAAATCCTGCAATTCCGTTAATATTCCAGGTCGAATATTCTCTCTAAAATCTTGTAACTAAACCGGTATCCGTATTTTAAATCAGATAAACCGGATGGCCAAACGGGAAAAAACGAAGGAATACTGTTAGCGCGAAAATTGCACATGCAAATCTTTGAAAAAAGTTTGTAACGATACTCTACATACGTTATTTTCTACTCGTTTTCCTTTTCCCCTAGTTTATCAGCCTATACGAATACCTAACAGAACTCTCCTTGCGCACTTTTAGCAGATATCATTTTTTTCCTTCACAAATTGCCTTCGCACTCATTCTTCTGTGGTGTGTATGGGCGATACTTGACCCCGAAAAAGACATTGCATAAGAACAGTACAAATAGGATTTTCTTTATTTTAATTGCATGTATACTAGTAATTTCGTAACCCCTCCAGCTAAGCTCAGCTCAGCTCAGCTAAGGCTTGTGTTAGGAGTGGGTTCACGTCAATAGTGAAATGGCTCCCCATCGATGACGATCGAACCCATGACCTCTCGATCCTAAGTTCGACACACTCCTGGGCACTTGGACATAAAAAGTATATAATGATGTAAATATGATATGTTCAAATTAAATATAGATATATGTTACTGGCTGACCCGGCGCACTTCGTACCGCCCGTTCCCGTTCCCATTCCCGTTCTCGTCCCTGTTCCCGTTCCCGTTCCCGTCCCGGTCCCGTACGGGATAAAAAGTATCCTGTGTCCGTCTGTCCGTCCGTTTATGAAGGAACCTCACGGTAACACGACTTTCTTTTATATAGATTATTTTCTTTTAATATGTGTAATAGGTATATACAGAGTATATATAGCTATATCTGTATATATTTATTATATAGGTGTAGGCCAAATTTGCCATCTAAACTACCTTGCCGATCACAGGGCTGCTGGAAGATATTTCATTTCGTAATAAGCAGTATTTTTGTACCTGTAATGGTTATATCTGTGTTCTATGCAATGTTAACGTGTACAAAAATTGGTTAAATAAATAAACTTTAATTACATTTAAGAGAAACTTCAAAATAAAAAGAATAGAAGCGTACAGGCCATAAAGAACACTGAACAATCGCTCCACGTCGAGTCAGGAGACAAAGAAGAGAATTGCCGCTGTATCCGTCATTTTCGGTCTTTTGCTTGACGGAAGCTCGCTCTAGGGGACGATCTCATTCAATAATTCGCGGTAATGACCTAAGTAAGTCAGTTAACAAGGCCCTCTGACGCTCTCGTCGGAATGAACTGGATATTTTTCAAGGCTATTGAATTATTCACGGGTTTCGAGTGAGGTTTTAAAAGATTTAAGGTAAAAGCGCCTCGTATTTTTACAGCGCGCAAACTTAATTTCAGTTGTTGATTTTAGTTACTTTTTTGAATACGAGTGAGAAATGAAAAGGGTACAAGGAATAACAGAAGAAGTTGAAGAGTCGAATTAATAAGAGTAATTGTTTTTATCTTACGAAATCATTAATGAAAATATTTTTTCCAGGAATTGAAAACCAAACCGCCCGTGAACTGTAAACGATCCCAATTCGGTTTACATCCCCGTTTTAAAGAACTAGAACGAAATAACTGATATTGTACGAGGAATATAATTCTTAAGGATTAGAATTTAGAATTTCTTATATCGAGATATCATCATTTAAATCTCTGCCTCGATGGTAATCGGTAAACCTTGAGTTTAGCAAAGTTAGTGACTATTGATAGTCGTTATGCACGACGATTTGTTTCCTAAACTGTTATTAAATACATCCTCAATATAGATGCAATAATGGAGTCTAGGCGGCTGTTTCTAGAGAAACCACTAATTAACATCGGAATCGGGACGCTGAACCTAACATTATTAGTTTCATTATTAACATCGAAAGACGCTAGATTTAGTCGGGCATAATGTTGTTTTTAAATTGATCTGAGCCTGCTGTAATATTCAAGAGAATGCTTTTATTAATTGTTAGGTAAATACGCAATACCAATTTTAGATACATTTTAACAATTGTTCAACTTTAAGTCCGTTGTATCTTCGAGCAGTAGGTATCTAAATACCAATTACACGAGTTCTTCACACTGCAATTTGGACAAATTGCACTTCTATAATTTCAAGTAAATTGATGATTGATGAGATGATTCGAATGGAAAGATATGTAATATTATGTTTTTGAATCTCAGTTTCCTGAAAGTACCTATTATCGAGAGCCCAATTAGAAAAATGCTTCATTATAATCGTACACTAATATGAATGTATTGTGTTATGTATTCTGTGTTTGTTGTTTAAAATACTATTATAATTATAAATCATTCTTAGCACAAATAAATAATAACATAACATTTGATTCCAATTAATAATCCATATAAATCCACACATTTTTTTAAAGATTCGCAGCCGAATCCGAGGGATGAACCTAGTTAATAATAATAATGACAGACAAGCCATTACACAGTAAATAATAAATTTTAACCTTGGTACCTGTGACAGCCAAAGTGCTATCATTACTCCGATCGGCAATTTGCCAATCATTCCATCGTTCGTTCGATTCGCAGATCGGGGCCAGATTTGCAAGTTTAAATTGTCCATTAACGTATTAGTGTATTTCCATTTCCATTACCGAAAAGGTATGTTACTATTTCAAATAATAAATTTAACAAAAACATACCTTTTAGATACATTATTTAATTCATATTCTAAAACAAAACTTACAAGTCTAGTGACGTCTATAAAGCACCTCAAAATAGCCATAATGATGTCCGCTGAAAATATACTGTGAAGAATTCTTTTACTTTTCGAAACTTCCATCCGTGAAGTATCGAAATACTTGAGAACTAACGTAAGGTAAAAACTTTGACTATCCTATTAGAGTATAATAAACTGAACTCATTAAACTGCTACCTATTTCAGGTGCAAACGTCTCACAAGATGTATCTTCTAATACCATGTCTCCTTCTGAGTCCCGTCCTAAGTCTCCGGGCAGACGATGTCAGTTTCTCCTTAGATTACTTTGAACACAAAGGCGTGAAGCATCTAGTGTATTTAGCTTGCAGTTCTCCTTCCAGTAAGTTCACTCTATTTCTGTTAAATTTTGATCAAAGCTTTTTGAAAGTAGGTTAGCAACATTGAGCATAGTTTTATATACTTGTACCTACAGAGTTTAGTATTGCTACAGAGTTTAGGATGCTTATTTGATACTAAAAACAGCAATGTTTTGTCGACATATTCATAATGCTAAAAAATAGTAGTCTAGGCAAGTGACGTAGGTCGAAAAGGTAATCATCAATAGGCTCATGTATTGCGTAGTATATTTCATGTCGATCACAGTTAGGTATGCATCTTGTCAAATTCTGAATGAAATATTACTATCCATTACGTTATTGCTACCCGTGTCAATACTGAATATATCTAATCCTGACAGTATTAGTGTTGGGTTTGGGTCCTTTACATGTATGGATCCAGGGCAACTCGAAAGTAATTCGAAAGTACCCGACTTCCAACTTCCTAGAAGTACTATTTATTATAAACATCCAGGTACCCATATATGGTCGGTAAAAAAATTGAGTAGTCAACAGTTAAGTATTTTCTGGAATTAGCGAAATATTACATAAAATGTTTGTTGCTTTAGGTATTAACTACTTTACCAAAACTTTAACAAAAACTGGCAGAATGTTTTCGGTAAAATATACTACAGAATTGGACTATGATTTAGAAATCCTACTTATTCATCGAAACACAGCGGTCGGAGTAATATTGGATGTAGCTTGTGAAGGAGTTGATTCTATACTAGAAATAGTGAGTAACGAAGTATAAATCATTGATCCTAGTGTGCTTATTTTGGTAATAGTTAAATATTGCGTCCTTCAAAAAATCATAATTAAAAACTGAACTTTCAGAGTCAAAAAGATTATCAATTGTTTTGTTTGTAAGAACAACATGTGAGTTAAATAATTATAGTAGTTAAATAATTCGGTTCTAATCCAATCCATATAAATCTGAGCATCCGCTTAATTCATGAAAAAAAGGTTGTATTGATAACGATAATTCACAATTTGCTATCACAAATTTCATTATACATTTCTTATAATATATCTTTCTATTGTATAATAGCATCCTTGTTTGAATCCTCGAAACCCACTGTATTGTCTATTTAGTTGATTGCTATTTCTAATAAATTAAAATATATTTAAGGCATCAAAATCTAACTTCTTCGACTCCATGCACATGTGGCTATTACTGGATGCAACAAATGAGAGCAATTCTGCTGAAATTAAATTGGATGTAGTATTTCAACGGCTGAATTTGAGCGTTGACACTGATTTAGTGCTGGCTAGGTTCCGGAGTAAGTCATATTTAATTTCAGGTCACCTAATAATAATTTAACACAGTTAGGTTTGATATCCGGAGCCTTCAGCGCGCGAACCTGATGCATTTAGTCAATTTAATCAAAATTATGCAATATTTTTGGAATTATATTGCTATGTAAAGTAATTTGAAAATATAAGATATCACATTAGGCGAGAAATTAGAATCTTGACTAAAAGTAAAATACTTATAGTTTGATAACAAATATTAAATAATTTAATTACTATAATTATTACAGGCAATTATTACGAGTTAATAGATATATTCAGTTTCGGCACAATCCAAGGTAACTATTTGGAGAAGAAGGTTATCGGGACGTGGAATCGAGATAATGGTGAATATTTTTTTAAATCAAAACTTGAAAGTCATCGACATTGCTGCTGAACCTGTTAAAGCTGTAATATTATGGGGTTAATATTAATGCAAATAAATTAAATCTATGTCCTTTTACAATAAATTCCCAAGTAAAATATTCAAAGCTTGTCCACTTGGAATTCTTATTCGTGTTTCAAAATTTCAGGTTGGAGCGTCTCGCTAACCAAATTCAAATATTATGATCGCTGGGATTTCCACAATTTGACGCTTCGAGCCATATCAGTGGTGGGTGCTGAATGTTATTACGAGTATATTCAAACTCGTTTTGCTCACCGCTATCATTTACCTTACCTTAGTTTTTATTTTTAATTGAAATATTCTTGCTAAAGCTTTCCTACATTTACTTTGTGTTATTTAATTATATTACCCCATCATAAATAAAATCGGTTTACTTATGAAATCGCTGTCTGTAATTGAAAATATATTAGTTTTTAATCGTTGAACTTGATGTAATTAAATACTGAATATGAATATGAATATTTTAAATATTATTTATATATATCTAAATTGGAACCCAAAGGATATTAACTTTATATTTTTATTTATTTACGCGTATGGGCAGTAAATATACTGTAATATTACTGTATTATATAAAGTATAATAGATATTGCCGAACTTTGAGTTTTCCACAGATTCTTGAACAACCAAAACTGTTTAAACCGGAGATGTTATCTGAGCTTGCTTATACGCCGGGTGTAGCAGCAATGACAAAAATTACCTCACGGCTACTTAACATACTTAAGGAAATTCACAACTTTAGGTTAGTAAATAGATAGTAGTTCAGAAAGTAAATTCTTCTAATTTCCAGTACATCAGTAGTACCTAGTCTGGCTTATTCAAATTTTAAATCAATTGGCTTGAGTCATTGATTTCGAATGTTTGTACAGCCTGGTCGAAACGGTCGTGGTTCACAGTAGCTTTTCAGTGGATATTTTTTCTTATTTTGATCAACCCCGAAATAAAATGTAGATACCACGTTTTTCCGAAAGATTCAATATTCAAATTTTATCCTGCCATTTATAGTTATAAAATGTATCTATGCCAAATCCAAAAAACTAACAACGTAAGCAGATTTAACGCCAGATTTCCATTGATCTAAAAACTGACAAATATTATTTCTATGTCGAAATTACTTTATGTATTTTATATGTCTATTTTATTTATCACTCATAGATTCAACTATACCATAGCAGGACGTTGGATTGGTTCTCCGCAAAGAAATTCGACATTGGTACGTATAGCGTCTATAATGATCAATTTCTGCGATGTATCGTATACTACTACTAAGTCAATCAAAACGTTATCTTTAATAGGCAGTAACCAACTCCCTGTATTGGCGAGAACAAGACATATCTAGTACCTGCGCCAGAATTTTTCCTCAGTGGCTTGAATGGGTGGACATATTTCACCCACCGGCTACCCGTCTTGAGTAAGTTTCTTGGTAATTATGACACGTTCAATAATATAATAAAAGTTAGTAAAGGAGACTGAAATAACAGTTCCTCATAGACCACCGAAATTAGTTTTTCTGCATAACTAAGATGAAAAAACAAATTTTCGATCAAATCGATTAGTTATACAAGTTATATAATTTTTTTGTTTAAGTAAAACTAATTGTTATCTCCCTGCCCTCTGGATGTCCAAATCAGTACAACAGCTTGTTTAAATAAAAAACTTCTATAACTAAACTAACGATTACAGGACCAAGTTTTACTACTCAATCCCAGCTCAAGGTGTGGGCAATTACGAGAACAGGTTCTTGACTCCGCTGTCACCTGGCGTTTGGTGGTGCGCCGTGGGCGTGGGCATCATCTGCATCATAGCGCTGGGGCTGGCTGGTGCCATTGAGTCCAGGCCGCAAGTTGGACACTACGCTGTGTTTAGCGTACTCGCTGCTATTGCTCAGCAGGGTGAGCAACATTCACTATTTATTGAACGCTTTGCCCTCTGCCTTGAATTTCCTTTTAAAATTTTACAGGATTGGGACAAATTAAAGTTTATGACATATGTAGATTATAATTGATATCTGACTACCAAGTGGCATCCCTATTCCTCCAGTGCGTGAAACTGAATCCAGCCGTGAATTAATTCATTCAGATGAACCCCACTTATGTGTTTCTAACAAGTACTTTTTCTTCAAAGCTTGTGTTATTTTGAGAATTAAATTCATTAAGCAATTCAACAGCAATTATCAGCAATTCAACTTTTTTAGATATTTTAAATTTATACAGAACATAATCATTAATTTCGTAATACAATTGAAATGATATTGAAAACGCGTGATACCAAAAAACATTTTTTTAATCTTCCTTTAAAAACATTTATTAACGTTTAACTTTTTTAATAATAAAAAATATTACGAGTATAATTTTTAAAGATGGGTTAAGGTGAGACCTTTATAAATAGGTGATGAAAAAGAAATATTCAAGTCAGAAAATTAAAAGTTAAGATTAAATTTAATGCGTTTTTATTCTAGCGTATGAAGATGGCGTGCAATTAGTCAACGAAGCATTTTCGAGCCAAAGTAAGTATCTCAGGGACGAGTGCTAATTAAATTTATACGGGAGCTTAAGTTCACTTTGAAACAAGATTTTACCTCGTACTACTTGCATTTAAATGTATCATGTGTTGGTAAATAAAGATGTACAATTTTTGTAATTGTTAATATCAAATATCGAAACATCAAAACTGGTCCTCAGATATAGGACGATTGCAATATTTGCCAAAATTACGATGGTGAAAATGTATGATTTAAAGGATTCTGTTTGTTTATGTGTTGGCTACTACAGAAATTTGAATAACGAGCTGTTTGTGTTCTAACCCTGTATGTTTCACACGACATTCTTTGCTCATCGTCTTTATGCGGAATTGTACACCCGTAGCGATATATCTTTATTACTTTTTAGGTCGAAAGCTAATTCTCCTAATTATTGGTCTAACCAGCATGCTTCTGTACAATTACTACACCAGCAGTGTAGTTTCCTGGTTGTTGAACGCGGCTGCACCGACCCTGGACAACTTGGATGGACTCATCGATAGTGACTTAGAGCTGATCTTCGAGGATATTGGATACACGCGAGGATGGCTAGATGTAGGTTAATTATAAGCCCTTAAAATGATCCTTTTAAAAATTATCTTCAACTTATATAAGGGTTTTATCAATTGTACTAACTATACAGGGAAGTTTCGTTTATTTATTTATCGAATTAGCCACGCTATTGATTTTTTTAAAGGGTTTTTATCATAATATATTTAAATGTTATTGCTGGCCGTAGACCTAAATTAACATCTTAATCATTTTATCAATGAAATACCTGTTTCAAAAGCTGAGCGATAAGATTGTACTGTTACAGAATCCCGGTTTTTTCTACTACAGTGGTTTCAAAAACCCCAAAGAAGATGAACTTCGAGATAAGAAAGTAAAGTTTGCGAAACGCTCGGTAGAACTGTTACTGCCAGTCTCTAAGGGTATTGAGCGAGTGCGGTCTGGTGGTACGTATTTTCTATTTACAGAAAATCAGGTGATATTGAATAGATATTGACACTTCATGGATGCTGTCAGGTATGCTCAATATCTGACCAGAATTAGTGCTGCGTGATGAATTTAATAGAAATAATTAGAACCTCTTTATAACCACCACCAACAGTTCTCTCAAATCTTTTCTCTCAACGATTATAACAAATAAATGAACAATAATAAAAAAAATAATGATTTATTATCACAGTAGATGAAAAATACATATTAGACTTGAAAGAAAACATACATGGCAAAAAGAGGTGGCTCAGCTGATGCTATCTCAGAATCGGGATTCTGAGAAGCGCTAAAGAAATCAGTGTTATGGACAGCCATACAAAAAAAAAAAATGTTTTATCATTTAAGTTACTTTTCTATAAACTAATTATT
>DWGW01001590.1:0-11041 GCA_018247775.1 Udranomia orcinus
GTATTACTTTACTTGTGTGCAGGTAACTGTAGCGCTTACACTATATTAACTTTTTGTGTCTTTTACATGTCATAGAGTCTGTCAATTTAGATTTATTTTGGTCTTAGTCTGTACATTTATTTCAGACACAATGTATGAACATACAGAGTATTGCACGAAATGTCGTCGCTATTTTGGTACGATGTTATAAGAGGATTAAGTGGTTTTAATTTCATCGCACATTATTGAATAAGGTAATGCCTTCTGCCTACATTTCGGAGTAGAATATAATATTGTATGTAGTATATCATATGGAATTACTTATTATTAGATTAATAATTTTCTCATTCAAAGACAGGCTTCTTAAGTATGTATATAGTAGTGAGTTTATGTCTCTTTATATTCCACCGCCTGTCGCCTGCGGCTTTGCCCGCGTAGTAAATATATTAAGTAGAACGACACTGTTTTCGGACTCACTTCACATTCGTTATATCTTGGCCAATTTCCATAACATCTAATTATAGTCTCTGTACTATTCTGATATGAAACTTATATTACTGTAAAGTTTCATTTAGGCCCGTTCATTTTTATATTATTAGGTATATATGTAATTACTGTCGTGGATGCACATACTATTTGGTTAGCTTTTTAACAATATCAATGCATTTTGGTACAATTGTGCTGTGTAGTGTGTGTATCGTGGGAGCCCAAACGAGAATTGAATGCACTATTGTATGAAACTCTAAAAGTATAATTTCGAAGAATAAATGCTACTAATATATATATTTTTTAACTTTAACCTGTTTTAACAGCGTGGAACTGGCTTACCCGTAATGTTAATGATACATAATGTTAAATGAAATCAAAAGTGAGACCTATCTTGTCTTCTAGCATGTAGGGATAACAAATTCTCAACAAGAGCCAATATAAATTCCGTGCAGTAGGAGCGGGCGCGGGACCCACAGCGCGCAGTAATGTAAGCAATACTTCAGAGCCGAGGGCGGCTGGTTTCATAGAGAATTCTTTCTTTTCTTTAAGGTTCTATGACAAAGTTGTCACGTGTTCAGTGACATTCGTATAATGTCCATACCGCCCAGGGATTATTATTTGGTGGGCTTCTATACTTATGTTATTTATTACAATGTACTTAACTTGTTCTCACAGTTAAGCGTAGACTATAAAATGTAACCAGTAGGTTTGTTTTATAATGGACTAGCTGACCCGGCGAACTTTATATCGCCTCAATCATTTCCCCGTTCCCGTTCCCCGTTATACTACGTTTTATAGTGACTTGTATTCTCTTTGACGTTTTATGTCACGTTACACGGGAACACGATTGAATGGGATAATAAGTAAAAAGTATCCTATGTCCGTTAGGACATAGGATACTGTTCAAATGTACCTCCATACCAATTTTCAGCCAAATCTGTTTAGCCGTTCTTGAGTTATAAATAATGTTAATTAACTGAGTTTGGAAAATCTATCCTGTAGGGGTCCTGTACGGATCCTGAATATTACGAAATAAAATTTTTTATCAAATGAGATATCTGCCAATTTGAGGCTAGGAGAATGATATTCTAAGTTTTAGGTTTCGAGGGGACATAACAAACAAAATTATTAATGTTAACGTGAGCTCCTCATTCGCGAAGAACTCGCGGGCAACCACTAATGTTTATGTATTTTTCTCCACGTTCTGTTATATTGTTAGCAGGTTATTAGTATAATCTTAGTATATGTAGGTAGGTGCGTGGCACGTCCTTTCTGCTCTCAGAAAAATTTAAATTCAAAGCTTGAACGAGTATTCCGGGCGATTAACGTCGGTCCTCTATGAATGTTTACGCGTATTGTGCGCGATCCCTTAGTTTAGGGAGAAGATGAGATTTTTTGTTGAGCAAACATCTTAATAGAAAATCTTGTAGGTACGTCTATTTATGTAATAGAAGAAGCAGATAAGTATTTGTTGTATCCCAAATAAAATAAATGCCCTTGCCTTACCTGAGACTAGTCAAGGTTATGTTATCCCCAGGGAAGATTTTTTGGAGCTGTACGCATACTTTATTATAGTTTCAATGTATTCAATTCAATTCAAGATATAGGCCAAGCCTTACTAAGGTTATTGCAGTTTTAGAAAGGAAAGGAAAGGATTTCATCGTTGATTGTTATTAGGTTGACTGTACATGTCATATATTATAGCCGTAAATGTTACATTAATTTAATTATTGATAAAAGTAAATACCGCAGCTCTCAGATCTGTCGTAAGATGAAGTTATAGAGTTGTGTGCGCAAACGTGGAATTCAGCTGATGAGTCTCTCCGTAATGAGGGTTACTACCCCGTAAGCACTTCATATCCGAAGACAAGGTTCCCACCATAAAAAGACCATTATTTTCCCATCCCATATCCTTATATCGACATAAAATTTTATTAATACTGCTGTATAAATATTGAATAGGTAATAAATTGTCGTATAGAAGCGGTCCCGCGGCATCGCGGCCGCTCCGCGCGCTGATCTGGAAAGGGCCCCTTCTCACGGAAATTATATCCCATAAACTCGACCTACCTGCACTGACATCGCTCCTTAAATTATACACGTACTGAATTACGGATACAAGATGTCAATATCTTGTATCCGTAATTCAGTATAGTATTCATTTAATTTACCTCGAATAAGACCCGCATCCTGTCTGAGGTTCTTAAAGATGGCTTCTCTTTACACAGGAAAAACATGATAATTATATGCTTCTATGAAATTAATGTTCAGAATAAAATTGTGTATTTTGTACAAAAATGTAGTGATCGTGCTGACCTTTGTATATTTTGATGTTATGTTATAAAAACGTTTTTTTTTAATGAATCAACCACACGCCACCCAGACCAGATCAGACCAACAAAGTGCGAAAGTTTACGTCTTGCTTGAGTTTTATCTTGAAACAGTATATATCATACATGCTGGGAACATGGATACTAAAACTAAATAAATTCTAATATAAAAAAAATAAAACTCCGGTTTAAACAAATATTGACAGATCTATCGAATACTATTCCCTTTTTACTAAAAAATATTTTTGCATCGCTTCCATTTTTTTTGTTTTTATATCATGAACAAAATATCTATAGTAAACATTTATCACTCGAAAAATATGCGTAACAAATAGAGATAATCGAACATAATAGAAATATTTGTAATCCATGGCGTTATGCTTGTAGAAAAACCTACGCGTTTATGGCTTATAAATAAAAGGGAAAAAAAAATATTTTAATTTAATGGACGATGGATGTGTGCTTTGTAAAAATGCTGTCTGTGCTGAAGAGAAAGCTTAAACTCTTCTTTTTTAGTTTCAAGGACTGAAAGTATGGAAGTCAAAATATAATTGATCTAACATTTAAATTAAGCTGATAGGTACATACATAGGTGACAAATGTGTAGATACCATTAGTCTGAGAGGTACCAGGTCCCAGCGGCTACAATACGGTCGTAATGGGTTCATTGGGCAGTCCGTGTAGGCAGCAATTGCATACGAGAGTGGGCCAGTATCAATACCAGCCGAACAACATTCCGTCATTGACTAGAATATGAGCGTGCCGCAGCCGCAACACGCAGCCGCGGTCCTCGTCTCGCCCCGCCCGGAGTCCGACACGAGATAATATTCAGAGTCACAACATCCTAACGAAATGTTTAGTAGGTTGAGTGTAGATCCTTCTGGCATTTTTCATATCCACAACTAACCACTTAAACTAAATATTATGTAAAAATATATGTATAATATGCTCGATACTACACACATTTACGTATTTGGGGTGCAATGAATTAGAAACATCGTATGATTCTATTGCTATACTACACTATAATATTCTAATGTAACAATGATGTAACGATCCATACAAAGAAGTTAACGCTTATTTTACATTTATTTATAGTGCTTTCATAAAACGTACGTTAGGGCTATAAAGTTAATCTCTGCGACCGCCGGGATTTATTCGCTCGTTGCAGTCCGTTCCCCCGTTCAAAGAGCAATTCCGAGACCCGCAAATTTGCCATGAAAAATATAAGAGTCTCCATAAAAATTTAGATGACCTTATATAATTCACAAAAGTTGTTTCTATCCTTAGTTAAAATTTTGCGTTGCTGGTTTTATTTAAAGGTCAGTCTTAAAAGTAATTTTCTTAATACTAGAAGTCTGCATGTTACGTGTAGGCTCTAATTAAACTCAAAAACATACGATAGCAGTGGGTTACGGTAATAGTTACGGTAATAAGTGGATTTTTGATCGCAATCATTGTTTAATAATATTTTCGACGGTCAATATGGAATAGACCTCTAGGTTTTTGCAAATAATTTCTACTAAGTTAAAACTTGCTCCAAACACTAAAGATGTTTTCAGCAATGGAACTATTTATAGACGAAGATGTGTAGCCTGATACAACATCGGGTTGCTGGCCAAATTTAAAGCTTGTTTAAAACATTACTCACAAAGACATGCAACACGGGCTTGGGTATAACGTTAGATATAACATTATAGTTGGTTATGATGCATATTTATCTGTGGATGGTATAGTGCGGGCGCTGCGGGGGCATTCGTCTGTCACGTACCGAGTGCTTTATTGGAATTCTCCGTCAAGCACTGAACGCTGCCGATTCGAAGTCCATAGCAACTTTTTATGAATGTTATATTCGAAAATAGTAGACTAAAAACTAATATAATTTATATTCCTAATAAAGTTGGTGGGTAAGTTTAAGTTAAGGTGTGCTCGTGGAATTATTTTTAATTTATTTATTTTATATGGGATTATATTTTCCATTCAAACGACTTTCTTACTTGTTTAAGATTTTCAAAGCGTGTTATGAGCGTATGCTTTATACTAATAAGAAACAAAAGGAGAATACAAAATGCATTTAAGGCGAAAACGGGAAGGTTTCAGCATCGTTAATGTTCTTTGAATTCACTTTGAGAAAATTCTCGCGAGTTTGTTAAGAGAGCGCTGTTTAACATAAACCTGTGAATATAAATTATCACATTAAGAGGCAACAAGTGTAGGGTTATAATGCATAAATGTATATATGATAATTCTAAATTTATTCATGTGTACCGTACGATTATAATACTAATTAAGTTCCCAATCGTTCTTTTGACATAATTTGTTAATACACTCCACGAACCGTCATTATAGCGTCGTGGATGAGGAATATCTGAGCATTGGACTTAATAAAATTAAAACAGATAAGTTTTCAAGTTAAGGTAATGAAAAGAATAAAAAGAAAGACAAAGAAGGAATTAGAAATTTCCGTTCGCGGTACTGGTGTTGTGTTTTAATAATAGGGCTAAGACAGATTTTACGCAAATAAGTCGCATTCTTTTTCTTTTTGATGAAATATGTTCTCGCCGTATAGTTATACCTTTTAAAGACATTAAAGGCGAGTTAGGATATTCTTTGCATGATGGAGATAAAGTGATACTTTTGGCGGCTTATCCGTCCCGCGAGGCGCAGTCCCGGCACGCGCCGCGCCTCTGAATATTCATCACACACGTCACCGATCGGGACACAGCGCGGCCCGCCGAGGTGCGTCGCCTGCTAAGCCTTTAAGAGTGTACGACGTGTAGGCCAGGCCAGGCCAGGCCAGGCCTACGGGCCTCGCGGTCTGGCCGAAGATACGGTCTTATAGAAAGTTCTAGCTTTTGCCAACGTCTCTGCGCGCATTATAAAGAAGTAGAGGACAGAAAAAAAATATCTATCCCATTATAACAAAGTTCGGCTATCTTTCGGTTCTGCAGTATAAACTTCGAAAAACAGAGTATTGATAAAGTTTATAAAATTTAAGCTGATATTGCTTTTTTATCTGTGATTTGGGTCAATAATTGAGATTTAGTCGAAGAATAGAATTGAAAATTCTGAATAAAAGCAGGAAACTGAGTTCACGTAGCTGATATTTAGCGTTACCTTTTACGATTAACAGTTGCCGTGTCCTACTTTAATATGACGGTGCGCAACTTTGCCGAGAAAATTAACATATATCCATCAATCATGTTCACTGACAGGTTTATTTTAATATGTATATTACTGGAGTGTTGTTGGAATGTTGTAAATTAATATGGTTTTGGTGGTTGACTTCAGATCTGATCGGTTGTTTACATAGAATCAATCCAACATGAATAGATACTACATAAGGTTAGATAACAGAACGTATTTCCAAAATGAAAACGCAATTATGCTTCCCGTTTAGTTCATGCTATTTATAGCGTGTCTAACAATAGTAACGTAGTAATGTCGTTTGATTTAAAAATACTACTGGATATGAGGCCCAAAATCAGAACTTATATTGGTGGACCAGAAACAGATAAACACTAAAACCTACTAATCTATCGAGAAAAAAACTACTAAGGATTTAGATAAAACTTAACATTAACATAGCGTATACATCAGAATACATAGGCTATAATTTAAATGCGGGACAAAACAGCTAGTACTATATAAATATAAAATTGATCAATGTATGAACTCTCGTTCGGTGTAGGTTTATTTCTATTAGGCGTGTGTACTGTGCGTCAAGCGCATCTGTGTCAAGTCGGTGATCCAGCCACGCATGTCCTCGGCAGTGTCTTTGCATAAATATGCACTCCGGAGTCATCTGTCTGTGTGTGAACAAAATAATCAGAAAATTAGACTAGACACCAAATACTTATTTATTAATATCATTTTTTGGGTAGAATTTTACTGTCCTGTTCATTTGTCTGCTTAGTTTAAAAAAAATCACGAATTACAGAACTGAAATAAAAGTTTAATTCCCTGTTAACACACTTAGGATTAATATTTCAGTACGTAATTGCTTCCTTAGGGAGTGCTACGATTAGAAATAATACGGCCTGCACTAGCCAAATCCTAATCCTAATATACCTACAGGTTATTTTGGTCATATCTCAGTTTAAAGGCATATATGAAGATATATAGTTATTCAAATCTGTTTCTTATATTGGGTACAGCTCAACTTATATTTAAGTAACGTTAGAGGTCAACGGATATAGACAAAGTCAGATGGGGCTAAAGTACAGTGGTGGTCTATATTTAATGTGATGTATGCAGCATGTGTGTAATACGTGCAGGTCGGGTGTGTGGGGCGCATGTGGCCGATAATCCCGCGGCTCGAGTGCGCTTGAATATTCAGCGCGCGCGTCGCCGATCACCGCCGGATATTGGAATTTATTCACCTACTAACGTAGCACTGAACTAGAGTAAAACTAAGTGATGGTTTGGTCAAACAGCTTAGTGTGACATTCTTCGGTAATATTTTAAGCTTCTAGACTTTTTCTGATCCAAAATTTTCTTGTTAATATATATTACGCAAGTGTACATACATGATATCTGGAACTATTTCATACATTTCTTGTACTAATACATTCATTGATTATTTTTCACGAGCTGTTGGCTGGTGAAATATGCTTCATGTAGGTGAATAGCTAATGTGTCTGGGTTCAACCGTGGCAAGCAGATATGTGTGTCAGGTGCTGCGATGCGGCGCTCCGCCGAGGCGCGTGAATATTCAACCGCACGTCACCGATCACCGCTAACATGCAATCGATCCAGTCTTGCTTAGTCTCACTTAAGCCGGCAACAGATCCATTGTACGTTCCATCAATATTCCGTTCAACCTAAAAGCTTCGAAAATAGCTTGTAGGTGGTTGTCGTATTGGTACGAAAGGAGTGACGGATTGTTTTATAATTTTATATACTGATGCCAAAAATGTATTTCTGTTCGTTGTAGTAAAATATCGCTAAGCTAATCGCGTGTCACGGTCGTGTGAAGGCCATGAATATTCAGGCGGCGCGTCGCCGTCAGCCCCATACGTCGCTATACGTCGCTAGGCGTCGCCTGAGCCGATACGTCACATAATCCACGGTTGACGGCGGCAGGTATCGAGGGAAGGAGTTCGGAAAGTGTTACGTGATTGTCCTTGCCGTGGAAACACGTTCATTAACCTTTATGAAACATTCACTGTGACTCGCAATGTGTCTATACGCATACGTTTGTGGTTGACACACGCAGCCGGCATGTTCTTTAATGTATACATATATTTCTTATTGCAACTTACTGCAGTTTAAACGCATCATACATTACCATAAAGATGATTCATATTATTACATTATTGGTTCATTTCCGTCGATCCTCGAATCCTTGTATGATTTAATTTTACCATTTTAGTAGTAATAATTTAACCCAGCAGTTGTAATTCAGTTTTGGTTAATTATAGCTGCTGCATACATTGAGTTAATTTGTAGCTGCAATAATTAACCTAAACCAAACTACAGCAAGGATCCTATATCAGGCGCAAAACAAAAGGCCGGTGCACAAACTCGACGTTTTATAGTCCCTCAGGAAACTAATTCAAACTGCCTAGTGTAACTAGTTTAGATTACCTACTTGTTATCAAAATTTAATTCTGGTATAATGCGTATACGTAGGCTAAAGTAAACTATAAGCGTATGGGTAAAAGTAATATAAAAGTGTTAATTAAGCAACAAAGGTTATCGTAACACGACTAACATATTTTAAACTTATTAAGAAAATTTTACGTAATTGTTTGAATAAATCAGTTGCTTGTATCAGTTGTAGCGTAAAATCCATCTCAAGAGGAGGAGTTCTGACAACTATCACATGTGTACACGTTAGATATGATCAGTAAAAAGTAATCTAATCACGTCTCACGAGCCTCCTCACTACTGAGCTCATGAATATGCAGGAGGCGCGGCTGCCGGCACCGCCTCCGTGCTTCAGCCTCGTTCAATCTACGAGGTGTGGACTCGTGGCGGCAACTACAAAGGATTTCCCTAGGTTATATTATGTAGATAACATTGTAACAACGATTGTTCCTTCCTCATAATTACTATCAAATATTCCCACATTACATGTCACATTTGATGATATATGTTACATATAAGCGTTCAATCCGTGTCAAAGCAATTATCTTGTGTTGCGGTTATTGTGGGAGTCGTTGGCACAAATACACAAGACGTATCTCAAACTCCTTAATACTTATCGTTTCTATGGCGATGAATCGTTTTATATTCATTTATATCATTCGATAATCTCTCAATATTCTGTAGTATTGTAGTATGACATCAAAAAAAAAATATCGCGTACCATCTATGAGTCATACAAATTATGTCACAAAATGTTTTTTATACGTTAGAATGTGGTTCCATCATTCTCACATACTGAACGCGCTGTGTTCTGGCGTGGCCGTGTGACGAGAATCTCAGGAAAAGTTTTCAGACAACCTCAAACTAATCGAAGACGATAAAGAACTGGTCGGGGGATTACCGCCGTGCTCAGAAAAAAACCTTGAAAGCTCTCACGAAACTTGTTGAAAGTTGAAATAAAACTTTACTATTTTACGGATTTGCGTCGTACGTAGGTGTCTTGGAATCTAACTCATTGAAAAGAAGTCCTAGATTATTTAGCTTCTAAAAAAAAAAACAGCTATGATCTTTTTTTTTGTAATAAGCTGATGTAGATGCACATGGCAACTTATCAACTTTTGCAATTTGACTCAATATAAATAAATCTAAAAAAACACGTTTAACTTTTTATATGTGAATTTTTTTTGCAAGAGCTGAACAAAAATGACGTAAAATTGGTAATGTAATTTCCATTACATTATTACATTAAGTTGACGCATGTATACAACAAGCTGTGAAATGCTAAAAATTGCCGTTTTATATCGCCAGATCGATAGTCAAAAAATCCGTCACCATTTCAAAGAATCGGGTACATAATCAGCGTTTCGCGGTCGTGTGATGTTTGTAAAAGATCCTAACGACGGCGCGGGCATACCACAATGGCGGCGGAGACAATGCTCGACCTGTTTCATCACTTTTTCTCGTCGGAGTGATTTTAGGATCTTTCCTGGGATGGCATTTGAAAGGTAAAAACTCAATCTTTACCCGGTTGTACAGGATTTTTTTAAAGTACTAATAGATAATCATGAGATATTAAAATGTAAGTCCAGCTATTTTATAAAAATAACAATACCTACACACCATTTGTTTATTACGTTTATTTATTATTATTATTATACATAAAATTGTTATTTTACTTCGATTACTTTTTACTTAACCTACCTTTAACGCTGTATTTACGTTTGTGGTAATGTTAATTGCAAAAAAATATGAAAACACTATTTAGTATTACATATGTAACTCAAGAGATAGTCGGAGTAGTTATCAGGGTAACATTAATATTGCAGGGCAAGCCGCAACAAGTTCCCGACGTTCGATCCATCGTGCATTATGAATCAAGTAGCAACGCACTGCCCGCTGGAACGACGATTATGACGGCCTGTTGAATATTGAAGGGAGGGAAACACTGTAATCACATATAACATACTAGTATGGCATGACCTATGTGATGATGGGTATTTAGATCTGGATACATTAAAGATCATAAAATTATTATAGAAATTTCATAAAATATGAGTAAATTTGACGTTTACAAATTAGTGAAAACTGTGCGTATTAACGTTATTGTTTAAGATAGTAAACTTGGATGTTCAATAATGTAGCTTTTAAACAATTACGTCTACTAACTGTGCACGCACTTCTTACCATATGATTTTTATGAGAATATTAACTCGACTTACGTAATGGTGTCATCTGCTATATAACGATCAGACAGACATTTAGTGGTTCGATAATATTTGCCCTTTTAGAAAACATACTACTAAATTTGGTCCGAATGTTTTTCCCACAATCGAGTTAAGGCAGTAAAGATCCAAATAATCTTATTATTTATATAAGTCGATAAAGTCGAGTGCGGCGAGGCACACGCCCTGTCACGCCGGTCTCGCGCACATCTTGCGCGGAGCCGAGCCCTGTCATTAATTATCACCAAGTGATCGTGGAGGGTTGTAAAAATGAGGCGTCTGGAAAGTCTAGCGAATGGCTTCATTGCGACAATGACGATGCTAGGTCATGCTTAATAAAAGTTGTATCACTTGAGTAACATTATAATTATATATAAATAAGGGGAATTCGTAATTTATACTTATATGTACATACACTTACGTTGTTAT
>DWGW01001591.1:0-11040 GCA_018247775.1 Udranomia orcinus
AGGCTGACGACCCGTGTCAGTAATCGCCGCCGGATATGTTCTCATTATGCTACTCGGTTCTAGTGACTGAAGATTTTGTGAGGTTGCTAAGTGGTCATTATAAGATTGAATCGCCTATTATAATTTTTACCGACTTTTTTTAAGAGATTCGGCACCGGCTTTTGTTCCTTGGAATATTCCACTATTTGGCCTGAACTCTTATTTACTATATATTGTTATATATTACGAGATAAACGGTGATATGATTTTCTTTTTATGTCTAACTCATTATATACGCGAACCGAAATTACAAAGTCGGGGGCGGAAGTCAGTAAGCAATAAATGTATGGCTCAAGATTAATGTTGACACAACAAACAAGAGGACATCGGCGGATCGTGCGAAAGCGAAATGATTGTTCGCGTTCAATACATCGACACGTGGTTGAATTAGGGATGCTGATACAATACATCCCTCCAGATCCGTCATGCGCTTTGGAAACGGTAGGTTTTGGGAACAGATAATACAGGCGGGAAAGTAGAATGAATTGTTTGATTTATGGGTCAGTTGTGTTTATTGTTATTGTAATGGTTGCTTTTGACGGTAGGTGAAAAATAGGGTGTAATGTAGGCAACGGAAGTGATGCCACATTGTCGTTACGGAAGTTGAGCGGTGCCGTTCTTACTTATCTGGAGATCAGATGTTATTGGTCGTATACATCAAATATTAACCATCACGCTTAATTTATATACTTATGCATGTATTTATAATAATAATTATTATAATTTTCTAGTAGGGTGAATTCTGATATTTCTTGATTAGTTCGTAGTTGGCTTGTGCCAATTGTTAAACAGTCCTATTGGTGCACAAAAAATGTGAGGGCGAAATTTGGGGGTTCTTTGTGATTTTACAGATGGCAGCCCAGGGTCGTATTATCGATTGTATTATTACATGGGGTCTTTAAGGGTCCATGGGGCCCACTGGGAGTTGTGTGAAATTGATGCTATTATTACGCAAGCTGCCACAACTGCCACGTGGCTAAGTTAGCGTATTAATAAATAATTATTCTATCAAAATATGTTGTTTGTATTTTATGTTCAAAGTAATATGTGTACCTTCCCTTAATGAACACAATTCCGCATTCCTAATGTATCAATTTTATATAATTTTATATAGAAGGTTTTGATTTTAAATTCAAAAATCGGTCGTATGTAGAAATGCAAATATGTAATTATTGAAAATACGTTAATTACATATGAAATCCAAAATATGCTCCAAAGAAACTTCACGGCGAGTGGCAGATTGAGTTATTTGTGATTTACAAAATAAATCACAATCTAGTCAAAATACAGGGCCAACACCAAGAAGCGTGGTACGTTTATACTCATACTCTAGTAACATAAAGTAAAATAATGCAATGATAAAAACAATAAGTAATACTTAAGACAAAACTGTACTTTCTAGAATTCATATGTGCGTATAAGTTTCAAACGTGGACATTAAAACATAGTGAATTGCAAATCTTAACTAGTCCAGTTACCACTTGGATGCTACACATTTAAACAATATAACAGCGGAAAAATACAACACTATTTTCTCAGAACATTTTACTACGAAGGCTGTAATATTTCACTTTGAGCTCATAATCTTACTGCTTAATCCCAAGGAACACAAATCCTTTTCTTGAAACATTTCGCCTTGAAACAAACCGGAGATTACGTCACAAGTTGTAATCAGCGGTAAAAACGTTGAATACTTGAGTAGGAGCGGAGCTTTTAAACTAGAGCTTAATCCATTGATGCTCAATTGTTTATGTTAAGTTTTCCTTCACCTGTTAAAATTATTGTTGTTTTTTTGTTTAAGTTTTTCATCCGAACGAACAAAATGTATTATAATGTGGCTATATTGTCAACGGAATGGAAACGTAGGTCCTTTAAACATGCAATAGGGCGGTTTAGGATAAGTACTTATGAGTCCTTAAGTACTCCTCAAAAACATTATTACCACGCATTATTTGACATCAAACGGAAAACAAGATGATCTAGTTTTCAATTATATACGTAATGCGTGCGAGTATATCCTTCTTAAACAAGCAAAACACCAGGAATCTCTTATTAGTTCCAGAAAATCCGAAAACCTATCCATACACATTTGGTATAAAGTTGCAGCTCCAATACATCAGTAATCTAGCTCCATCGGTCAGTAAAAAGGTTGCGCGCTTCTGGCTTAATCCATTGTTTAGGAGCGGATTAGTGTTATCAGCTGCGGTCGAGAAACACTTTTTCCTCTCTAGTTTCAATTAAGCGTCAGTTAATTCCGGTGCTAAGTGCTCGGTTTAACTCGCGACTTAATTTATTCCCCGCTCCAATTTATTCCCGGGAATTAATGTTTAAGTGCCGCGGCAGGTATCGCGCTAATTGCCACTCTCGATTGTCTAAACAAAAATAAGGTGTGCCCCAAGGTGGCATTCGTCTTACCGCCTCTTGCTTGGCTTACCACCCCTTTAAGACTACGGGACTGTTCAAGTGTGACAGAGAAATTCGGTGCAGATTACCACGGGTTTAATGTACTCGCTTGTTAATTTTTTTTTAATCTAATTTAGCTTGAATTCAATTTAATCGAATCACTCGACCTAATGCGCAGATATCTGTGTAATAATCTCGAATTAGCTGATTTACTGCGGAAGATAAGCAATTGCTACTGTTTCTTACTTTCGAAATTGTTGTTTCGTGTGATAATCGTGTTTAACAAGATCATTCAACAAAACGTGAGTAACATTAGTGAGTGAGTATAGGTCATCTTCGATTTGCTAAAATGATTTACACAATATGTTTTTCGCCTACGTGCTATTCTCATATATAAGCTATAATATATTATACTATTACCGTGAAGTTTCTGTGAAGTGAGTAACAAACATCACACACTTTCGCATTTCAATACAAGTAGGATCTCATATATGGTACAGACGTATACGCATTTATTTTACTACAATCACAAAGGTGGATTCCATGAGTGGATGCGTGGTCTGCAAAGTGCAGTGATTCATCTCTATTCACTGAACCTGACTCACTCAGTTTAAATCTGAACCGCAGACGATGTGCTTCAATAGTTCCGCTCTGAAGTGAAACGTAATGAAGAATTCGCGTTTCTAAGAATACATTTTACGTGGTATAATCTATATATCAAATAGATTATAGTTACAACGAATAACAGTTATCTTATATTGTACTAGATGACTACCTCACGCCCACCTACGCCTCATTCATTTCCCCGTCTCTCTTTTGAAGCAGTTGAGGGTTAATTTTCAAAAAAATCTCAATCTGAGACACATGTTTTTAGTTTGTTGTAAACAACTAAAATCCAAATTTTCAACTTACTAACTACAACGGTATGGAACTTTCATATCAAAGTTTTTCTCCCTTTTTACCCCCTTCGGGTGGGAATTTCCAAAAATCCTCTTTTAGTGCTCCTCTACACTTCACAAGGAATCTTCATACCAAATTTCAAAATTTTACGTTCAGTAGTTTCGGCTGTGCGTTGTCCATCAGTCACTCAGTAACGGAAGAGTTTTATACATACATATTGTATTTTAAAGTACTAGGAGTTTGATTCCGTCGGCTTTTTTCTCCCGGTCTACTAAAGCCCTAGAACCTGAAGGCGTTGACAGACGATGACCAATGACCACTAAAGAAAGTGTATATGACGTTCATTAAGTTATTTGTATACCTTATAATGAGTAATACATTCGAATCTCTATTATATTAACTTAAATTACATAAGTAACTTACATTGTATTTTCCAAGTTCAACGGCCATTGTATAAAATTTCGTTATACAATCGTTTATACGAATCCTTCTGATAACGTCAAACAATAAAACTTCTCACTTACTTCCTAATTAAAGTTTACGTGACTGCCTAAATAACGGACGTGGGTACGCACTTAGCGATTTTACGACAACAAAAGCACATCGACATAAAAAGGGCCCGCGTTCGATTCCAGACCCGTTCGCAATACAATCAGCATTACACGAGAAGCAGCTGGGAACTAAATTACGACGCTCACAGTAACGAAGGGTGAGGACACGCGGACAGCCGAATGGATATTGTATTGTATGGCGATACGTGCACCGTTGTCGCTATATGTTTTGCTACCGACTTCGCATACAGACCATTTTTTTAGTTTTTTTTGGATACAACACTTGGTACTATTTAGGATTCTGAGTGGCACTAAGTGAATTCATTTTTTTCTCGGATAAAATATTAGGATCTATTTTGGTTTCTGAGTGGTAGTAACTGAATTCATCTTGGCCTCGCGAGGCAACTACAATCACATACAAATCACAAATTATGTTAGCACAAGCTTACTAGTTTGTTCATATTTTAGCTTACCTAAAGTCCAAATTACCGTGTGATCGTGATGAAATCACCAGCGTTAATATTAATTAATGATCAGCAAAACCGAAGTTATCTCAGCGTTTCATCCTAATTGTTATGTTAACGTCATGCTTTCCTTCTTAGCATACTATCAAGTACACTAAAATAGAACAATTCATCGATCGATATTCAATCCCTCAGTAACTACTTAATATCAGATGGACTGGCCCGAGCATCAGCTCGGTTCGTTTGCTTCGTCTATTTCTTACAAAAAAAGTTCCAGTTGCACCAATGAAAAACGTCCCCTATCCCCTCATTCTGTATCGCACTGTACCCACGGCCACCCAGCGGTCTCACCCCCAATTCGCAAGATTAAACTGTCAATTTACTACTTTTTTTCTCGACGTTATCCATTACAATGGACGCGTTCTGGCTCTTCGGTTTTATAGCCAGATAAAATGTAATATTATATGTTCTTGTTTATATTTGTAGGCAGATAGTTTTTCTTGGATTTGAAAGCTTTCATCATTATCAACTTTAGTCTAATTTGGGGTTTAAGAATCAAATGTATAGTGTCTTAGCAGCCAGGTCACTGGCCACATAGGTAGATTGATACAGCTGTGATATTCTTTATGCGTGAAAAAGAGTATTCGACTATAATTTGCACCGGTCAATTATGAGCGCAATTTTCTCACAATGCTTAAGCAATAAAGGCCACTGAAGCGAATGTAGTTTCTAAACACTAAGACTCGAACCTGCACTAGAGGAGCTCTTAACTACTGAGCTATCAGCATTCATCTATCTAACTTTCTGGATATAAATTCCCGCATTTGGAGTTCCTAAAGGATAAGAGAAAGTGTGCAATCCAATTGACAGTTTAATCCAGATTGCAGTGTGCAATTACGGAGAAATAAGGGATGAAATCTTTTTCGGGTCATCAGCTCAGCAGTGCGGCCGATGTTAAAGATATTAGGATTCGAGTTGAATGGACAATTTTACTTAATTCTTATGCAATGAAGTTTACATTTTCTTTCGAGCTAAGTATCTTGTTTGATAAGTTTTATAGAAAATGTTTGGGACGGTCATCTTCAAAATGTTATATGAATATACAGAACACCTTTTTCCAAAAACACACTGCTTGAAAGGCAAGACATAAGTTGAAATTCATATTTATATACAACTATAATGAGATAACCAAGTCACTGCCGCACATGGACATCTGTAGGTAGATCTGCCATCATCTGCCAGACAGGGTCGAAGTTTCTTCTTAGGTCTTCCGATTTTCGCGGTCATTTTTACCGCGCACATGCGGATTGTGGAACGAGCTTCCTCCCGAGGCATTCCCGGTGCGCTACGACATGGGGTTCTTCAAACGTAGCACAAAAAAAGCTCTCCTCCAAAGCCGGCGGCATTGGCGACCCCTCTGGTGTTGCAAATGTCCATAGTGATCGGTGACCACTTAACATCAGGTGGCCCGCATGTCTCTATGAGGATCTAGTTGGAGCACCTCGATCAAATGTCTTCCTTACTGCCCTTAAAATCCTTACGAATCATACAGCAGCAAAACACTGTTGATATAAGACAGAAACACCTACCGAATACCCGGGACGCTCGCTTCGATCACATTACAATATATAAATAAATATTCACGCATCTGACTCACAAACCATTCGCATAAGCGCTCGCATTCATCACGCCGAACAAGTTTCTGTTCCAGTGAGCCGAAACGAATCCTTCCCTTGCCCCTTACTCCACTGCAGTGGACATTGGGGTGTTGTGTCTATGTATAACCGTATACTAATAATAATGAAGCTAATATTTACTCACATGCTCAATAAACATGAAAACCTATCTAGTAAAGTTTATCGACTTTTATCAAATCAAATCGTTTACTCCGTCCGAATTTTGTTTCAACTTCGTATAATCTGTTAGTAACAAAGTTAGTGTTGCGTTTGTATCGATACTAAATATATGTGTGTATTCGCACCAAATTTATGCATACTCATGTAGTCTAAGATGGTATAATAGTTTGAACGTTTCAATGGTGCTGCCTTATCTCAGAACACAGCAACGCAAACATTGCTGCAACGCAGAACTGGGTTTTATAGGTATGAATATCAGGTATGAAAGGAAAGGTATCAATTTTACGTTAACTAGAAGCTACTTTTTTACTAAGAAAAACGTGAACACTTCTAATCAAGCACATGTTCCAATAAATATTATATGTAGTACGCCAAGCTAGATATTACTGTCTACCCATTAGACTTTATGTTAAAAGAATATTCAATGAAAAGAAACATGTGTCAGTTTCCCACGATTCCAATTAGTAGATAATTGGAGGATTAAAGACACCATAATAAATTACATGATATCAAGAACCATGACAGCTCCAACGCGGACTCTATCAGTACGGAAATAAAATAAAAAACACCAAGTTTATTGTTTTAATTTAAAAGTACGTATTTTAAAATATACGTTGATAAAAGAAATTCTATAAAAATATCGGGAAAATAATGACGTTATAGATGACAAGCGTGAGTAATAAATTTCACAACTGTCCAAATGTTGCTACACGTAAAAACTGACATTTGGGAGGGTTATGTTTTATCTGTTAAAACAATAAAAAAGCACCAGCGCTGTCACAAAGCACATTAGCATTTAAAAAACAAACATAAACTATACATAATTGCTACACTTCCAACGTTCTGGTTATGACATGAAATAATATCGTTTGCCTGTATAAAGCATTCGAAAGGAATCACCGATGCGTTCGATAAAAAATCTTTTCATGTAAAGCGAGCCGTAACGCGCCACTTTTAAATAATTTTCCCTCTGTTTCTCGGCGTTCTTTTTTTAATACGTTTGTAACAGTCGCATCGCGATCGGAGCCATTCAGCCAGAATCAAACTTTGCGTTCTTCTTTAATTAATCATTAATTTTAATATTGAAGCCCTGTTCATTTTTATTATAAAATAAACAAAATATCCATGCTATTTATAAAGACATTTAAAATGTTTGTTATCTTAATAAAAAGTACCAACTTTAACGATCCTAGCTTAAAATGTTACTCTCATTTCTCCCTTAAAGAGGTCGATAAATATTGTCATAATTCTCTAATTATGACATATTTCTATGCATACATGCATGCATGCATACATGTCTATAAGTATAGAATTTTTTTATTTACCTGCTAAACTTTATAAATAGGACGTGAGAAATTATTCTTTATCAACGATAAATATTGATAAGATGGACCGATGTAAGATAATTATATCTTAGATATTCTAGTGATAGAAGATAATTATTGTAGAATTAGATTTTTATATGGTGTCGTTCCCACGAGCAGTTAATTAAAGTCTAATTAGTACTAGCAATCGCCGTCTGTCACACGAATAAGTTTAAAAAATAATTTGTATTTCTAAAAGTATTTATTATATTATAGCGCCTGTTCACTATTTAAAACATATTTATATTATACAATTAGTATTTAAAACGGTATAACTAATACATATATTATCTTTCTTCTCTAATTTTTATTCTACAGATGAAGAATGATATTAAGCATTAAATTTGCAATCAGTTTTATGACTAGCTTTGCTACTCATTAAATAGATGCTTGTTTATTTGACCAAACGTTGGCAAAACATGCAAACATTTGCCCAGAACAATACATTCAATGGGAAGGGTAATGAGAACGTGGTACGGCAATCGATGGCGCAATTCGGATTCTTAATTCAATCGCACATGTGCCGGACGCGGTTGATACTGCGCAGAGCACCGCTGGCTTATTTATCCTCACTAGTGTGACCATGCGTGTCGTTAACGATGGACACCGGGCACTGGACCGCACTGAAAGGATGAACTTACGCACTTAGTATTGCAGTTACCACACTATAGGCGATAGTTTATATACTTTGTATGGCACTTACTAGTCATTTGCTTGTAAGAAGTTTATTTGTCTAGAAAAACTAAGCCATTTAGGTTAAACACGCAAATGAGAAAAGAAGGTAAATGGTATCTTTATATGGTACAGTTTATTTACGAAACAAACGCAATGATTCTCTATATCGAAGATATTTGCATTTCCTTTGAGCATTATAGTATATTTATGTCTGTGTCATTATTATTACAAGACTGGCAGTTAATATTGCAGCGTTGGCCGGGAGCTACGCTGGTCAGCCTGTTATCTCAATCAGAAACGACAATGGAGTGAGATTGCCTACCTATCTAGATGGAAATCGCGACATTACGTTGGCTCCGGGTATGGTAATAATGAATTCGCTTGTAAACTAGTATTTAGCTTTTCCAGGTGATCACTAGGCTGAGATGTCTCTAGATATGGTTTTAGCCAAAACAAAGTTTGTCCGTGCTTACAACGGCAAACGTTTAAAGTGGACTTAAGAGACAAAAAAAAATATCCTTGAATTTGTATTCTTACCATAAGACAGGCGAATGTGATCTGAATGAGAACAGGGAGAGATGAATTCGCATCTTTTATTCAAGTAAAAATAAGATTTAAATAAGTAAATCATAATTATATTTACTTGCATCCAACATATTCCGTTTGTATCCAAACAAGGAAACACAGTCGCATTCCCTAACATATATTTTCTATAAGGACAAAATGGACGCGTCAGATATTTAGGAATGGTCTGCACATTACAAACGAAGTGTGGTCACCCTAACTATAATGTTTACGCGTCGTGCACGGGGTGATCACAATAACAACGCGATCAAAGACCCTGTCAGCGGTTGTCTAAGCGACTGAATTACGATATTCTGTGTACAATACCGGTGTAAATATTTTATTTATGGATTACCGAGAAAGGATATGGTAATGTGTTGAATGTAGCGTTTTATGAAGCGCCTTCAGCACACGTGTGAGAGATGCGATGGGCTTATATCAACTTGTAAGATATTCGTTCATCGTGTCGTATACATCATGCATTACAAATTAATCTTCTCAATCAACGACAAGGAAGAAATTGACGGGTAAGTTAGTTAGCGATGAAGTAATTAGTAGAGAAATAAGCCTAGGCAAGACACGTACCGCAGATGGAGTTGTAAGTCCAGCTCAAATTTAGGAACATGTAAAAAGAAAGTAGCTCCGAATCCTGTTTCGGGTTGATTACATGTGTCCATGATTAGTGACCACTTACCAGACGAACTGATGCTCGCTCACTGCCACAATGTTACAGAAATACCATATTAAACTCAAAGTGAGAATTCGTAATTTCTCTTTCGGTCTGGGCGTGTGTCTGTGTACTTGTCTTTGTGTGTGGCTATTGTATAGCGTTAGTTTAATTTAATTTCTAAGCCACACTCGCAACAAAGCTCGCATACGGGTAGTCGCAACCGACTCCGTAGTCAGTTGGCGTCACAGATCGTATTTCGACACCGTATAGTGTTGCGTGTTCGCGGAACGCCGAGATGGAGGTCCTCGGTATTTAGGGCGTGGCACGTTTCCTCGAACGAACATAGATCTAGGTACTGGTACTGGCGATCATAATGTTATTATTATAGCATGCTGGTGTGAGGCGTACTCAGAGACGCTTAATTTGTGTCACACATGTATACAAAATGAATCAATCGGAAATCCTTAAACGTCAACCAATGGATCCGTATGCAGACGGTCAGATGAGAAGCGAAGATTATGCATACGATATACAAATGGGTATGTTGTATTTGTGTAGCAAACTATTCAATTATATTTTTTATTTCAATGCACATGCGTTGTTGCATTACTACATAATGTTTACTAAGTCTTAAGTTTGCAAATTCACTTACGTATATTGTTGTTAATTATTTTGTTGTTACGTACAACAGTACTGCACGAAGCTCGCAGTCCGCCGAACTTAAAAGCTAAATGGGAACTTACAGCTGTTTAAACTTATTTAAACTGAACTTAACCCCAAATAAGGGGGAACTTTTGGCAAACATTTCAACCGTTGCCCCATCTTAGTTTCTGCCGAACAAAGAATTTGAGCGAACGGACTCCGAACAAATAGGGGTCCGAGATTGACAATAACAGTCTTACTTCGGAAAAAAATGCGATAAATAAATCAACAACGAAAACAATCAATCAGATTGTTCGGAGGATTTGAACCTGAAAATCGCTCTACTTTAATTAAATATATGAAGACTTTTTATCATTTATATTTATATCGTTCTGTGAATGATGAAATTTTAAATCATATATTGAATATTCATATATGGTTAATATGTAGATATAATATGTAATATGTTGAAATCTATATGTGGCTATCCTATACGAATATTTTTTTATTTAAAAAATTGATAGCATGCCAATAACTACTAGTAAACTTGTTATCTCCAGCTAACCTTAGCGGCTTAAACTATTTAATTTTATTAGTGACAAAATATTTTATTAGTGTCATAAAATGTAACCATTGAAGGTGGAAAAAGTTTGAATATATTGATATATACTACAAAAGCACCCACATTGTTGTCCGGGATACAGAAAAGGCATGGGGTAAATTTTATTCAGAAAACAAACACGGCTTTCGAAGGACAGTATTAAACACAAGCGGAGCCATCGTAAAAAGGTATAGTCGTTTAGAATATTTGTTTCGTGTAAGTATAAAAATAATCAAAAGCGGCAATAGCCCAATGGGTAGTGTGTCGGACTTACGATCGAGAGGTCGTGGGTTCGATCCCCACTTCCCCAT
>DWGW01001592.1:0-11037 GCA_018247775.1 Udranomia orcinus
GTCAATTCATTTGAAACTACGAAAAGCTATTTAATGTACATATTAAAAACTCCACACTCCAAAAGACTCCAAAAATATCCACTTGTCTTGACCGACTTTATAGGCAAAAATTAATGTGTGAATTGAACACAACTTTTCACCGATGAATGATGATTCCTTAAGATATTGTGTTTAACTAGCATTTTGGTATTGGTGGACCATCATATTCGCTTGTTCCTTCACTCTCAGACAGGTTCTGTAAGGGGGCGTGGGGGCAGGTGACGCAGGGGTCAAGCCGACATGGCTAATTCCATGGATTATGATATCGGCGTGTATTGACGTAATGGATGGGTGGATTATACTATCTGCCATTACGTACTGACTGAAATGCCCCTTAATGTTTGCTTAGTAAACCTAGACACAGAAACAGTTTAAAGATAACGGAAAATCAATATATTTATAGAGTTACAGAAAATTTTATTGTAAAATGTACAAAATTTAGTATAGTTGAATGTACCGCCTATATAGTTTTAATTTAAAGTAATTTATTTTGGCTAACGGTGAGTTAACAAATTGGCAACATGTAACATATTCTGCCAATATTCATTGGTATCATATATACTTACACCAAATAACAAGCAGAAAATTTCACCAAGAGATAAATATAATATAGTATCTATTTCGGTAATTAATTTCGATATTTAAATTACACATGAAACATCTTATCTCGGGACTTCTCTTAAGCATGTCTTAATGAGTAACGCTAGAGCCTCTTCACGCAGCTTCCGGGATGCTTTAATCATCCGTGTTCCTCTGTCAACCGCGGCGCATCAACATTTATATAACTAACAACCATTAATGATTTAAATCATACATTTTTTTCTTTATTTTTAATAGAATTTTGTGATGTAAAACTGTAGATACGTTTCATACAAATACCTACCTAACACTTTATATAGAATGGTTAATTTTTTCTCAAATCTTGTATTTAATTAATGATTTCCGCAAAATGATTATTTACTAAATAAGTTTGAAATACACAATAATACACAGTATGATACAACTCAATCCAAATAACTTTTGAGTAAATAGATCATTAGATAGTCAAATTATTAGATTGGTTATCTTTAAAGAGATATTAGGCTTTTCAATAACTGGTTTTTCCTTTAACAAAATTCGACTTTTGGTCATAAAGATACTATTATAAGTAGATACGTACGTTACGTTCAGTTGATGTTCAAGCCAATAAATAGTTGTTGTGATATCAAACTGCCTTACCTGTGAACAAAACATAGTAAATTAATTAAATTGTCATTAAATAAGGAAGTGTACAGTGATAAACTGTTGTAGTTTACTACCATTACTACAACTAAACCAGAAGCAAATGAATGACGACGACTTTCTATGTAATGATTAATATTATTATAAATTCACATTAACAAGGTTGATACCCTAATAGAGTTTATGCTGTTTCTGAGTCCTGTCTCCCAAATAATCGATTTAAATATGTATAGATAATGGCGAAAGATTATCTGTATTCCAATTCATTAAAAAGTTGGTGATGAGTCTCGACCACGATCGAACCACTGCGTGCTCTCTATTATAATATTGTTAACTTGTATTTAATATGATTAGAATACATTTGTATTATATCAAATCAAACTATATACAAAATGTAGAATCTCATAGTTCGCAGCATTTTAAACACGTATTTGTTAAAACAGTACAGCACCGTCACCAACAGATGGCATCGCGCGAATTTTTAATTACAGCTCATTTTTACTACTAGCGGGCCGATAAATCTGTCTGTCTGTCACACTGCGGGCAACGCGCGCGCTCACCATTGGACGGCGTCCAATAAACCGGAAAATACCTTTATTTTGCACAACAACAGACTCAAATTAAATACATAAAAAAATATTAAACGTTAATTATTAATGGAAACTTTAATTTTATTGTTAATTATTGCTTGGGAATAAATTGGTGTAGTTCAAACGTTTACTTAGAATTGTGTAGTAAAATGTAAAGTGACTACCCTATCTATATAGCAAAGATAAGTAAACGCCGTATTTAGGTACGGCAAAACAGAACCTATGTCTAAGTAAAGTGCTTTACATACTACATACATATCGACGTTTGACAAGATCATTTTCTAAGCGACATTAGGCAACTTTACAGAAAAGCCATTTAAAATTTTAATTAAAAAATCAAAAGTTATATAAAATTATCTAAAAATGCTACAATTCCATTGGACTTCAAATATTATTTACATACTTTATTCTTTGTTATTCATGGATTTCAGGTTTAGGTCAGAATATGTGTACAACTCAATATCGCCCAAAATGTCGCTTACAATCTCTTTCTTTTCAAGTGTTGATGTGTATATAATCAGAGTTTATGTATTGTCAACGTTAACTGTTTCTTTAAATAAATTATAATAACCACTCTACGACAGCAGAGCTAATGAGGTCGCGCGGGGAAACACGTGAAGGGGATCTTCAATAAACAACTTCTAAGCAGATTTGCCAAGTGACAAATGTCTGCGTAACGTCGTGTAATGAAGAGTAATCCTGCCACATACAGATTGGGTTATGGTAACAATGGCATTGTTTCCATTGACGTTGACGATAGGATACGCAAGATAATTTAAATAAAGCTCTCATTGTTGAAAACCATTAAAGTTTTTACAAGCTTTTTTTAACTACATACATACATTGCATGTATGTATGTTGTTCCGCGGAGTCTTTGAACGCAGACAATTGACTGCGTAGCTTTTAAAGGGTTGATTTATATATATTTGTATAAGGGTTTCATTATACTAATGATAATATATTCATGTATTTTTTCTAACAAACTTTTGTTTATTTCATTAAAAAACCATTTCATTTGATACTTATACTGCGTTAGTGCAGTAAAAATAACCCACCATTTTACATGATCTGCCATATTGGAATTAGAAAGTTTCAAGCCTATGTGACTACATAGGCTTGAAACTTTCTTCACAAGTATTAAGAAGTTTAAAATCATTATCATTATTTTTTATGAAAATAAGAAATATAATCTGTTTTATTAACAAATTATTTCAATTATTAGAATAATAATTACTCAACCCATTTATTAGCGTTATAACAGAGATAAAATTCAAGAATAACTTTAAATCATTTCAGACGTTAGTAACACACACACATACGATTATTAAAAAATATCTGGAAAAAAACATGGTGACATACAGTCTATAGAAGAGACACTTGAAAACGAAAAAGGTGCAATGGAAACGCTCACGCCGCGAGAGCGCACATCGCCGTCGCCATTTGAGTTAATGCCGCTCTAAACACATTCCTGTGTCGGCCCGATACACGTAATTAGTTCACCCTCCGCGGCCCGCGACCTTTTACACGCCTTTGTCATTGTTTGTTCTCCCGGTTAGATCTATTCGCTGCCGGCTCCCGCGCTGCGTACTTGTTAATTACTCCTATTTCTAACGAGTGAGAAGCACTTATGTCCTCCACTACGGTGTAGAATTTAGGATGTATTGTCACTTGGTTCTTAGCACAATTACTACTTAAGACACGGTCGCAATATTAGTTGGTAAATGTACTTAGACTAAGATTCTGTATTGTGATTGTGTGTGGTAAGTTCTTCCAACCCAGCGCAGCGTACCGATTGTAAACGGAACGCAAAGTATATAATAATTCTGTAGCCTAGAACTATTTCTTTAATTTCTTTCTTAGGGGAAGAAGGGTCTTGAGTGAAGTCTAGCATATTTCATAGTAGGTCAAGAATCATGAATCAAATATTGTTGTTTAATAAAGTATATTGCATTAGCAAGTTATCAGTGCCCTGAGTCTCTCAGTTTATCATGCGGAGTTAGTGGCTACAGCATACTGCAATTACCGAAATGTTCCCACAGTACCGGAAGTAAAGTTTGTTCATAATAAAACACACATATATGGTTATGAAAACAAGATATTGAAACAATTGCCTCAAACGAAGGTGCCTAAACAACTGTGTTCTTTGTCAGGTCTATTGCCGCTAAACTCATAAATAAACACGCAAATCCGGCTCAAGAACTGTAACAAATATGGGATTTTCAATTGATTCTATTTCAACTACTCTATTTTGGATGGTAGCAGTAGGTTGTGTAGTAGTGGTTGGATCACCTACAGATGCGAGTACCGTCAAATCAAACGCGAGATTGTATAATTGGATGAAATTATTTTACAATCCATTTGTTTCAACTTAATTCTCAGGGGTAGCAATAACTGTAGTTGATCTAAGGAAGAACTCCAATCTTAATAACAGTGGTAGAATATTTTATAGTTCGACTCCGCCACTATCCTCGCACCTATTTCTACCTTATAACAACAGTATTCTTGCTGCCGTGTTCTGCTTTGTAGGGAAGGGAAGGTAAGGGAAACACAGTCGACCTCAGATAGAACTTCGATCCTATCTTGGGTTGATTACAGATATCCATAGGTGGCAGTCCTTACTGTCAGATGAACTACAGTCTCGTTTACTACTTTTATATTATAATAGTATAACATAATCTATGCATCTCGGAAAGGTGAAGGACCCGGGCCGCTGGGTCCGTTTTAGATTGGGTGGGACAGGAATACTAAGAGTGGTTTAAGCCCGACAAGGCTTGAATATTGATCACCTCTAGAAGTGTAAACAAGGTCTTTATAATTCTAGCATTTATTCTCAGCACGGCCATTCTCATCAGATAAGCAGATGAGATTTGCTTAGTGAATTTTTGTTACGTATAATGTTATGTAAAGTTACTTCACATTATTCTGTTAATATTATATATGATACGATACCATACGATCTATACTATAGTCATGTACTGTATTCCTCCGTGACTACCTACTTTTCATGTGTTATTATTAAATTATTGTTAATCGAAAATACGATTTTTCGACCTTAGACATAGACACAGATCTACTGTTTGCGTAAGGTGTAAATATTTTAATATTTAGAGTTGATCTATTACAGCGATAAAAGCGTTTTAATGACTGATCTATAATTAAAAGAAGTGCCTTGATTGCGCACTGACCTACGATTTTAATTAACCACAGTAAACTTCCACTCTGAACAGATTATTACCGACGGGGTTTAGATTAAGGGCTACCAAAAACGGCGAACTGTTCTACAACTACACAATGAAACATATGAAACTAATAAAAACCCATAACCTAATCGAGATAGTTTAGTAAGTCTGTTTGTCAATTTAAGTGTTTGAGTTCTTTTCTGTGTTGTTAATGATAAGCATATTATCGAAAGCCTGCAACAACTCTTAGTCAAAGTAACTATTAATAATATTATAATAATATGTTGTGTTAGACTCCATGATTGAAAAGACTAACTGACGACCACTAACGACTGAATTGTGGGATTTAAAAGATTAAGATATTTTTCGCGTTTGTGAACCCTGTTGATAAGTTGCAATTATACAAATGACTAATGATTAATTAACACGTTCTATAATACCTCCAATTCCACCTCAAAAGCTTCTCTACAATTACCAATAAACCGAAGATCCTTGCAGAAATTCAATTGTATCGTTAGTTTATAATATATATTTTCGAGCTGAATAATTAATATCAAACATAAACTTATCTTTGCCTTTGCCTTGAATCATAAGTATATTATTTTAATAAACTATTTTACATAATAAAGGTACTTGTGGTGTGCTTAAAATAGCAATTTTTTACGATGTTTTCCTTGTTAGTGCTTTTCGACTATGCTTAAAAGCATTCAAGCGTTTGTATTCTTATTAAATATAGATTTTAAGTAGGAATAATGATGCTAATATATATAATAGCAAATCAAGCAGCCATGTTACTTGCTACACAACACAAGTTTGGTTCAGATATATAGATTAAACAGACATCCTTCAGTTCGACTTGCATATACGGAATTCTTGGACACAACATCACGCTTAACTCAATATCGTATGTGGACCTTCGTATAATATAAAATGAGAACACAGCAATGTAAAATGCAGAGCTGCATAAGATGGCGGCGTACGCAAAATGGCGGCTCGTTGCTATTTGCGCCATTTTTATCACATTCTACGTGAACAAGGCGTTGTCTTCGCAGGAAGTTATGAAGAAGATGACTACAGGGTTTGCTAAAGCTTTGGATCAGTGTAAAAAAGAAGTAGGTATTCATCTAGCGTTGATAGAATGGTAAAGTCCAATTTAAACAAATCCCCTGAATATAATTATTTTTGAAAATGAGTCTTACTTTCATCCCTCCAAATGATCTTATGTGCAAAATCTTAGATGGTACATCTATGTATATGCTTGCAAATACGTCTTTGAAAACTTTGCTCATTAGACGATGTCAAATTGTAACTTTTTCCAGTTAAATCTCGGCGAACACATAATGCAAGACTTTTACAACTTCTGGCGGGAGGAATACGAGCTGCTGAATCGGGACGTGGGCTGCGCCATCATGTGCATGGCCTCCAAGCATGACCTCATCACCGATGATATGAAGCTTCATTATGAAAATGCGCACGAATTTGCGAAGAGTCATGGAGCCGGTAAGTGGCTGCTTGCTAGGCTTTTTTAAAGAATGATCTATCTTTGTAATATTTATACATTTATAATTTAAGTCAGAAAAGAATTTATTGATAGTTAGGGCGCAAGTGTCCATGCTATTATCTATTAAAAATGTGGCAAGTAATGTCCGAAGGTTTAATTTGTTTAATAAAGCTGAAACTGAAACATTCTCCACTATACTGCCGTGATCTAATTTTGCAACAAAAAAAATAGTTTTATACTATATAATTTGTATACATATTTCCACAGATGATGAAATGGCTAAGCAGCTGGTGACAATGATCCACGATTGCGAGAAGGCGAATGAAGGAGGAAATGATGACTGCGGCATGGTTCTGGAAATTGCTAAGTGCTTCCGAACCAAAATCCATGACCTCAAGTGGGCGCCTTCTATGGAGATCGTCCTCGAAGAAGTTATGGCTGAAGTCTAAACAAGAATGATGATTGCTGAAGATGAAATCATCTTCATAACCAAGTTTAACCAAATGACCATGGCTCCGTTTAACTGACATTATGCTTATTAATAAATACTCTTCTCCAAAACACGTCAGCTAGCCATTTATGTAAACAGTAATATTATTTTATTATTTTGGTGGCGGTAGCTGCAGTTAAGTGTGATAAAAATACACTGTTATGTTAAATCTTTGTGCTTTTATTTCCCTTATTCACCTACTTGGTTGCAAACTTGAATAAAATCAAAAACTTAGCAAATTAATGAATCGTTCAAAATGTTCAACACAAATTTTAAAGTTCGATCTATTTTGTGATTTTTCTTAAAATTTTGTATCTTTCTCTTCTCTTATTTCATATGGCAATTACATCTCAGTATTTCTATTACTTCACAAGGTGCTTATCGTGCTTATTCCTTCCCTAAATCCTTCCTGTTCCATCCTTCAGGTGCACATATCTACGGAATTGGAAACAAAGCTGACTCGTCGCTGGCATTCGAGTCACGTCGCCAACAATAAAAGCAAATAAGTGGCCCAGGTGTACCCCTGGCTTGTAGAGATCCTATTTGAATACTATATATTCTCTAATATTTATGATATTATAAGCTCGTCGTTATTATTGTATTAATATCGATGGTAAAGATGTTTAAAACATATAGTAAAATTATTTACGCGCATGGTATAAGTAAATTGTACATATGTTTAAGTAAATTGTAGTAAAAGCAACGCTAAGAAATCGAGTGTTACAGGAAACTTTACTGTTCCATCATATTCTGAAACTCGGTTAAAATTAATGTTAACATTAATTATAGTGGTGACCCTCATCTAGCAGCAATATTCATAACAGTTGTTAATATTCGATCAACAAATCGAAAATTAAACAAATATCTATCAAAATTTAGAATCAACATAGATAATTAACAACAACATAGGTAATACAAAATTTGCCAGGTGCAAGAGAATGCCTAAATTATATTAAAATGCCTGAACAACAACATAAGAATAACGTAAAAATAGGGAAGAAATCTGACAAAGAACAGATTCGCATCCGCAAACAATAAAACCGAATATCCGGGACTCAGGTGCGGAGAGGAGCGGTGGCGTAGATTTAGCTTCACAGATTGCTCTCGGTATCAATTGGTTTTTTTTCTAATTTCTTTAAGATTTTTTCTCCTTCTTTCTTATTATTTTTCTTTTAGTATACAAAACCCGACAAAAAAATCGTTTATGTTTTACGAATAGTACGAAGTAGAAGCAGATTTCTTTTCTCATTTACATAGTATAGATAATATTCTCTAATTTTTACTCCATCAAATTTTATTCCATTTTCGTAACAATACACATTAAAGTATTTTTAAAAAGTGTTGCATTTTTAATACGTATTATTAGCAAAGCATAAATAACTTGTAAAACATAAAACTTTTCGTAGAGTCCCAGCAATAAAGTCAATGGCTCCAAACGCTTTGAAAATAAAGCTGACAAGGACAATAAAAGCAAATGTTCGGCATCAGGTGCGAAGAACGTCGCCCGCGCGATGAATGGGGTGTAGGGTCGTAGTTTGGTGGAAATGTTTGTTGTTATATGAAGAATGTTATATGAAGTGCACGGACTTGGTACAGTCTGATTAAAAACTCTGATCGTCCGTTAAGTGATGTATTTATTACATGACAAATTTTCATGCAGAGTGTGAGCGTAAAGGAACACAGAATGGCATGTAAATATTCCTGCGTAAATTAACATAAGTTAAAAAATGACGCGTAAATTACGGAATCGCGCAAGTCATTTCCGATATTAACAACATGGAGGCAAAAGAATATGTTTTCCAGTGATAAGTGACCACCGCCATCCTTGGACATCTGTAATTAACTCCAGATAGAATTCGATATAGGTGAATTGAATGTTTGTTTTCTACTGCTATTTATCATGGGAATTATATACTTGTGAATCGTTCTGTTCGATGGTGACACGAAAGCCAATCAACAGCTTCTACTAGCAACATCGTTTATGTCAACAAGTTTTCGTTCTCGTTAATTCGAACGCAACCTTATCTCAACGTTGAGCAGCCTGCCATCGATCTCGCGTAAATCCTCAGACGACAATACCCAGCCTTCGATCCTAGTTAATTTATTTGCGCCACTAACTGAACATCAGAGCTCAATTAGGTCGTAACTCGAACTAGACCGTAGATACGGCCTAGGGCTTTGGTACTAGGATTAATTGACGCTGTATAACTCATCCAGAATTCAATAAAAGTAGTGAAAAACCGTTAAAGTAAATACAAAGGTGTTTTATTTTTTATATAAATCAGTAGAAGAAGATGACAGTATGTCATGACTGCCACAGAGCGTTACCACTCATCTAGAATTCTATAGAATAATTATGGATTGTAAAAATGATGAATAAATATTTTAGTCGTCATACAAATTAGCAGAATAGAAGATGATGAATATGTCACGTATGACAGTATTACGAAAGCAACTTGTGATTAAAAAATAGCCATTTGCTACGCGAGCAAGATAAACAAAATTATAAGCAACAACCGACCTTCCTCCAGATGTGGGTTAGATATCAAATTTAATTGCCCTACCTAACCTAACCTAACTTTACAACTTATAATTTAGGGATATTAAATACCAGTTCCGTTGATCTGCACAACCGATTTCAATAAGAACCATAGATCTGCGTTACGTATCTGCAGACCCATCAGATCTCAATTAGGTCGTAACTCGAGCAATAGCCGGCTGGCTGGTTAGGCCCGATTGTCCTGTCCAAGGCGGCGCAAGTTATGGTACAATCAGCTATTATGGGTTCGCGTACTGCGAGCGAGGTGTTAACATTCCAGTGTTTACGTTAAACCCCGTTTGTACCGTCTCTAATGGTATTTACAGACTTTCTAATGGTATTTACAGGCTTTGTGGTACATTCGCTCTTAATTCACCGCACTTTTTTTTCTGTTGCGAGCCGCACCTGAAACGCTTACGCGTAAAAAGTATTTACTGTCTAGGAGCAAATTGTTTAGTTATTTGTTTACTTTTTAAATGCCTAGAAGAACCGCAGGAAATACAAACATTTTTGTTCCATCTGAGGCAGTCAAAATATCTTTGGTATTATTTTCGAATTTCCTTAAATCTTAAAAATCCTACCTTATGTAAGAAATCCTGCCTATAATATATTAGATCTTTTACAATTTCACAAATGTTCTACTTAATAGCATTTCGAATTATTCAAAAATGTCCATGAAACCAAATAATATCAACCGGAATGAATGAATGAATAATTCATTTATTGTAGTAATTAAACGGAAAACTTCAAATATTTATTAAATAATAATAATAATAATCTTTATTTCAGACCAAGTCCATAGTTACACATAATACACATAAATCATACACGTTAATTTATTAAAGTAACGTTATAATTAAAGTAACTTTAAAGATGTAAAAACATATAGTTTACTTGATCTATCTTCCTGTTCAAAAAAGTTATGGTACGATCAGCTAATGTGTTTCGCTGAAGCTGAGGTGTTAACATTCTTATGTTTATGTTCATTGGCCACGATGCCGACGCTGGTTACGGACCTTTCTTTACACGCCAATGTGTCCGCAATAACTACATTGGGATTTATGTCACTACTTACTACTTTTTCGCCATTGAATTACGAATTATTGAAATAATTATAAGAATTATGTTTTTAAGTGCATCCTATTCTGTTGATTTTTATTGTTACTGTCGCTATACCTTGCTCGATATTACACTTAATAGCATGATTATTGCTTCCATAACACATTCTAAAGCCATTTATTTATGAGCATAAATAAAAATATGCTGACGAGTTACGCAAAATGTGTAACTAGACAATTTGCCTTATTTGATAAACTTGTGATAGATAACATATTATATTAGTTAGATAATATGTTAAATATTATATTACTTTAGAACATACAATACCTTGAAGATCACTGTAGAAATGATACAATTTATTTAAAAATACCCCAACGGCTAAGTAATTAGTTGAAAAGAGAAAAACAAGTACTAGGTAT
>DWGW01001593.1:0-11036 GCA_018247775.1 Udranomia orcinus
CGTTTCCGTAACGCCAGCGTCTCTGATAAACTTCAGCTATTTCATTAGCTACGTGCACTTTCTATTACATAGGCTTGCCTATGAAACATCAACCATTCCATTAGTTACGTGCCCTTTGTATCACATTAGCGTGTCTATCAAACACAAGCCATTCCGTGCAGCATTAACGTGCCGTTTCCGTGACGCCAGCGTCTCTGTCGGCAGAGGCGGGCGCGGCGGAGAGCGCGACGGCGGCGGGCGTGGGCGAGTCGCCGTCGGTGGCGCAGCTGCAGAACAAGGCCAACCGCGACCAGCAGTACCTGGCCACGCGCGCGCAGCACCCCGCGCCGCAGCACCACTACAAGCACGCCAGCAACGGTGCGTTGCATCTTCACTTTTACACATACTTCTGTAGTTCTTACTAAGTTACATACTGTCGCTGGCCCCGCATAATTCGCTATGTGCACTTTTAATTTTTTCTGTTTTTGCCACCATTAAGAACCTTGCGTCAATACTAATATGGTCTAAAAACAGCGATAAGATATGTGTATTGTTTCACACACATAGCGACTTTTGCAGGCCCAGCGACGATACATAAGGAAGTTTCACTTCAATTGTATGACGACCTGTATGGCGCAATGGTTTCCGTGCCGGTCTGTCGCTTGAAGGGTCTTGGGTTCAATTCCCTGCGAGACAGACATTGAATAACGAGTTTAAATTTCTGTATAGGTGTGTATAGTACATAGTAGTAGTGTACGACACTTGGAATCCTAGTATGTAGAGTTAATTTTAATTTTTAATTTTTACTATACTACTTGAAGTGAAATTTCTTTTGAATCGGTGTGATTATTATATTTACGAGTATATTTATCATTATACTCGTAAATTATTACATGACTTGGAAATAAACTTAAATAATTTTCAATATCCACAGAATACATAGAAGACATCTGTCCATACGCGACGTTCCAGCTGACGAAGCCGAGCGCGTACAGCGAGAGCAGCTACAGTGGGAATGTCTACAGCGGGCCGTACCATTCGGTCCGCGGATCTTTCGTTTATCATGATCTCAAGCAAAATGATAAATATAAGGTAGGTTTTGTTTTTCACATTTTCAAAATGTATACGGCTTAATGCATGTGACATTTTAATGTACTGTTGACTTTGTTTTAAAAAAAAGTGGGCCTTAGTTATTTAACTGTTTATTTTAAGTTGGTCTTCTTCTTTAATAATAAATCTTCTCGAAAAATATAATAAAATATGTTAATTTCAAATGCAATTCTTTTATTAAATGATATTTTAGCCAAATATGTATTATTGATGACAATTTAAAGAATTAGCGAGACTAAATACTTGAAATTATTATTGCACAACAGGCATACTCCAAGGCATCACATTTGGACCAAATTCCCAAATTTATTTTATAATATTGTGTCAACAGTTCTAATCTAAGAACATATTTTTAGGGCAAAGAGCCAGAATACACAAAAGTACGAAGAAAAGGAAACCGACTTCGAGACCCTCACTCGGAGAGTCAAGGTGAGAACTCTTTCTTCAACTCAGTTTGCAATACGGTCTTAACCGAGCTTATCTATAAGTAGTTAGCTACATTAGTTTTATTTACGTAGAATGCACCTTCTATTAACTAAGTTTACTTACCCATTTATGTTTAAGTATTGGAATTCAAATTTGACAAATTGATCGCCTTTTATGCAACCCGTTGGGAGCGTAACTGGTGTTGTAATTTATAAAGGTAAGCATGCACATAATGTATCGTATTTACCTCGATTCTTGATGTTTGGTTTCTTCTTACGACGTATTTAGTGACTGTCTCATGATTGTCATGACGCTTTAGTAAAGAATGCAACCCTCGTAAATCCCTAAGCTTGTACGTTGAAACGCATTCCCTTTGCTGTATTTATCAGTGTCTCATACATTTACATCTGTTACAAGTTTTACATTGACGCCCATGAACTACACACTCACTCACACTCTTACATTGTAACACTATGTTTTCTACTCATGTGTCATGTGCTTTGTGCTGCTCCGGTTGTTACACGAAAACGAATTTGAGTTCTGCCAATACACTCAAAATAAAATCACCATCAAATAAAAGAAATGTTAAGTAACGTATAAAAAATAGCTAACTTAAAGAAGTGATCTAATCTTACATATTTAGGTTTACTTAACGGTCACTTTTCCCTCCAAAGAATTATTATAGTAAAAAAAGACAAGCCTGAATTCTAATTCTCCAACAGACTCGTTTCCGTGCAATCCAAGCAGCTTCACCAAACGCTCCACCATCTCGTACCACGTTCCTAACTCGCCACTTGCATTGCAGAGTCGGACAACTTGGGCTCGACGGACTCGGAGGTGAAGAAGATACTAACGCTGCACCTGCCCATTACAGAGTACGAGGACGACGCCAGCGACGACGCGAGCGCGCCGCACTCCGACAGCGAGCCCGCCGCGCGGCTGCGGCCCGCGCACCCCGCCGCTTGTAACATCCTTTACTCGGATTCCATTGATACATGTGTCGCAAGATACCTGACTGACGAACGAATGAAGGCCTACTATAAGGCCAATTAAAGATATTACGCGTATATAATCGTATAAACTGTCGTAATGTTTCTCTTTGTTGCCCATATCGAGCATTCTGAAAGCAAGCGGCTACGGTTCGCACACCCCGCCGCTTGTAACCAGGAATCTTTTACTCGTCTATAAGCCAATAAAAAAATTATTACGCGGATAAAAATCTTAAAAAACGAAGGCTAACTCGAAGTCTGTAAAACTAATTAAAAATGTGACGCGGCAAAAAATCGTAGAAACATTCGTAATGTTTCTCTTTGTTGCCTATATCGAGCGCGCCGGATTCCTACAGCGAGCTCACTACGCGGCTGTAGCTCGCGCACCCAGCCACATGTAACCATCTTTTATCATTCATCTTTTACTCATTTCCGTCGCACGGATCGGTGATAATTAGGAATTTTAAAGAACGGCCAATTCTCATTTCCGTTATGAGCTTATGAACAATAATTTCGTCGTTAAATAAACTATTTTCTTCCCATTCAAAAAATTCACAGACAGAAATCAAATGATAACTTTCATATGTATTGACTTGTTTAACTAAAGGCAATCTTTCATTCAACCGTTATACCAGACCCGACCGTCGAGCGGGAGGAGTCTTCGTCGTCGTCGGAGAACTCGGTGGGCGGCGTGGTGAGGAAGGCGTTCCCCTCGCGCAAGGGCAAGGCCGGCGCGCTGGGCAAGAGGCACGTGCGCTCCTCCAGCGGCTACAGCAGCCACAACGACGAGACCACGTTCAGGTAACTACACCACCACCGTTACTTGATCTACTGCCTACATGAAACATCATCATCTCTTGGAGACCTTAGTAGGTGGCGTGGACAAGCCGCCCTCGGCCAAGGACAAGGCGGGAGCGCTCGCCACGTGCCGCGGGCGTTCTTCTAGCGGTCTCCTTGCAGATAACGCAGCCAAGACGATGTCAGGTAACATCTCAATTACCCCTACGGGGAGGGTGGCTGCCTTTTTCACTAGGGACCATCCATAAATGACGTCACATGTTAACAGAAACATGAACATAACATAACAACACGAACTAGAAATTTAAAAACAAAAACACTTTCAAAATGTGTGACGCCACAGCAGAAAGGGGAGTCAAATGATTATGAGAATTGTGCGATGCAATTTATGGATGGCTCTATAACGCACCTTCTGCTGAAGCTGCCACATGTGTGGCGGAGATTCGACTATTCTATTTAATACCTATTATATAATCACCTTTCGACCGCCCTCCCCACTATCTTTCCTGTCCTACGTCAAGCTGAACTTGAAAGTTGATTTACAAAATTCTCGGCGGAACGTCTCTTCAAATATGTTTTAGTTCAATAGATTTAGAATTTAAATTATCCTAACCCAAATATATATCATAGAGGTAGCGCTTAAGTGAGTAGGTTCCTGCAGCATGAGACTGGTGCGAGTGGAACGAATTTGAAGGTGGTAAAACCTTTTACGGTTACGGGTAGACTCCTGAGGCACCATGGCCACACCTACTTTTATCTTATAATAGCAGTTTTTTTATTGTTGTTCTGGTTTAAAGGGTATGGGTAAGGGATACTTCCAAGTTATGTTCCAACTTAGTCCTCGGGGGTAGTAACGTATTTGTAGTCGACTTAAGTAAGAAGTTCGATCTTGGATTGATACAGGTACAGAAGCTCATGTACGGCACTTTCCATCAGATGGGCTGCAATCGTTTGCTTCTTGACAGTTTTAAAAAAAAAATTAAAGAATTAATAGACACAGGACATTAAACACGATTGTTCTAATATCGAACTGTCCGTCGCCTCTAAAAAAAAACACTAAAAAATCCATAGACAATAAAACTAAAGCCCCAGATATCGAATTAACCGTTGTCTCAACAATGCATAGACATATAAATTAAAATATTGTGCAACAAGTGTGGTAAATTGTCGATTGTCCACGCGAGCGAAGTTAATTGATAGCGTTCATTCGCTCGAGCCATACGAGTAGCAGATTTTTTTATTTCTAATGCGGCATAAATAATATTTCAAAGCTCATAGTTACGGTGTCTAAGTAGCTGTTTTCTCATTTTATATGTATGGTGTAAATCGACCTGCACCAAGTAACTGATTCACTTTGTAATTAAAAATGAGAAAGTTGCTTATTCATAACAATTAACATTAAATTAGAATTAATGCTTCGCACTCACTCCCATACTACGATTCCCTGTGTCGTGGGTACCATAGACAACACAAACCCAGACCGAGCACAGAAATTTAAATTTATTAGAATGGCGTAATAGAGAGGCTGTGAGAAGTGTGAAATAAATGCTCCAATGCCTCTCTGCGCCACGCATGTAAGCTTCCAGGGCAAAGCCCTCTTCGTTGTTTTGCCTCGTAAAGCACACCCATTGAGACCAGAAGAGGTTATCGCCAGCCTGAAGATTGAGAAGTTTTCACTACCTTCTCTCATGATTTTTCGATTATCTAAGATAGATAAAGATATATAGTCCATACTCAATATAGAGATTGAACTTTGTAATATTAGAACGTTGCATAATTAGTTGCATAGTTAGTTAGTTGCATGTATTTGGTATTATATAACGCTATTAAATATTGCAATATTTGTAGTACCTATATCGTAGTAGCTATATATTAATCGGAATCATAATTAATAGTTTTACGCTTCCGAGACTTTAACGCGATTTTTAATTTTCATTTGTTTCCACTTAACCGATCCGCACAATCTGAAAAAATCATTTCTTAAAATCAAAGAAATAAATATAGCATGAAATTATTATATATTTTTTTTATCCATCCATTATAGTATTATCACACTTGTGCATATAATTCAAAAGTTGAGCCAAATTATCATGGTTATCAATAACGTTAAGAAAACAGGGATTCCTTCACTCGCATCATATTAATAAATATAAATAGTAATGCACAATGACATTCCTTTGATTATCTGTGGTATATATTCTTAAATTACCTTAAAGTAAGAAAGTAAATAATTTCTGCTACACTTAAAAAAGAAAATCCCATGAACAAGCCGAGAAGACCCCCACAGTTCGCAAGGAAGTCAGTTCTTCCATAAAGTTCAGAACGTCGGGAAGTCGCGAACTGGGCTTCTTTGAAGAAAACTTTAATACTCGAGTACTCCAAACTGAAATATTTACAAATCTTAATATTTACAACATATTTAAAAAAGCATTTATGATATTGGTCAACATAAGCAGTATTGAAACGGAAACGTATTTAATGGGATAACCCACATAACCAAGTATTGACTCCCACGGGATCAGGATATCATCAAAAAGTGTTTGCCACGTAAAATAATAGAAAAGGCGGAAACTGTTAACTTAGGGTCAAAACTATTAGTGCAAATGAATTCTCTAACTGAAATATTGAAATGCAAATCTCCTTACAAATACAACCTAAATATTTTCACGTCTGAGGTTGGGGTATGGTTTAGACAAATATTTTATTTATTAATTTATTTACTCTTTATTGAAATAAAAGCATTAGTACCCAACTATACTTACTCTTCTGTGGGTTCAATTTCAAGCGATTTCAGAAGAGCGTTAAAATCAATGTTTGTTTGCGACGTTTCGACTTCATAATCTAAGGAGGTGCAAGATGGCAGGCACTTGCAATTTGCGGCTATTTTGTCTGCCTGTATTTTTACGTCGGTTTGAATTTCAATAGTCTCTATACGTTCTGTAACATCCACATCATTAGGTATATTAATGACTATATAAGTTAATCGCAGTAATAAAACTTATTTTTTATTTTTGCCGCCAATTTTTCGAATGGATGTCCTTGGGCAGATATTTGTCGTGTTCGTAACTAGATGACGATAACTGGATGCTTTCATCATATACGAGTATGTACATGCTATTACGAATATGAGAGAATTTAAAGATTCCTAAATATTTACTATTAAGCAATGTTTATTTTTGGATATAGGTAGGATATCGTAGTATTTCTTCTTACCAGCAGCTTTTTGGAGACATCTTATTTGACCAGCATTGCAAACAGCCATACCAGGCGCTCCTTAATTAAGAAATAAAATTTTACATCAAATAAATAAACAGTTTAAAGTGTTTTTAGAATCCCTATTCTTGATGATATTATTAATAGTAGTCGTAATAAATTAGTAGGAATTCCCTGTTCAAATTGTGAATATACATATTATGTACACATAGGTAGCAAAGAAATGAGATTGTATATTCTAACTTTTGCTCCCTATGATTCTGCTCGCTCAAACAAACAGTCCTTGTATATCCGGTATATACGGTATCTACATATTTGTAATTTGTACTTATTAAACTTTCTAGTTTTTACGTCCTCGCGGTTTTATAACTTATGTGTTAACCACACCAAACCATTGACCTTAGTGAAAGATAGTAGAAGTCTTGGTGCCAAGACAAGACTTATTGAATGAACTTAGGACTTAAGACTTACTGAACTTATTGATGAATTGGTGCTTATGGACATACTCATAGCTCTCTTTCGCTTTCGCTCTCCTTACTTCATGAAGGGTACGGAGATGAGGGTGGTGCGATACTTACATAATAATTTTGCTCTATTTTATTAAGATCAATAACTTACGTGGCATTGCAAAATGTACACATCCACAAGTACTGTAAGTGAAATTAGTTAAACACTCTATTTCACAATTAGTTTGCGTATAAATCCTGAAGTACTTTAGGTATTTTTCAGTGCTAAAATAGCATTGTCGGCTAAAAATAGAATAGGTGTATTATAATATTATATAATTTTATTTGAAGGATCGTTTCTATTCCTAGAAATTACTTTCATTCAGTTTGTCTTTATTTTTTCATAATTATTCATATACCTTAATCCGTGCATAAAGTAATATTAGAAGCATTTTACTAATTTAATAAAACAACGCAACTATAGTGAAAATCAAATAACAAAGTAGTTCAAAACAAATTGTCTTCGAAATGTTGTAGGTGTGCTTTTCCTCGGCTGGTCATGGCTTGTCGAATACTTTAGTCACGGTTTATTATTTTTTGATATTATTTACTAAACAAAATATAATACCTAACATAATATACGAAGGCTAGCCGTAGTCCTTAGAATTACCGAGAACTAAGATATAAGTCACAGATTAAAAGTTAAGGACATAAAAGGAGGCAATTACATTTCAGGGTCGTAGGATCCCGATCTCAGTCCCTCGGTCGTATTCATCATTTTCGGCTTAACGGAAACAAGCAATTCCTGTGATAATGGTAATCTGATATAACGTTTAGAGATGCGTGGAAACTCGGCGGGATTTTGAAGTGATATCTAAAACAATTTATGGAAAACGAATATTTATTATTTTCTATTCACCTTAAGTAGAACGAAAACAAACGCAAGAAAAGAAAAAAAACCTTCTTATACAACAATATATTAGATATGAAAATAAACAAAAATAACTTTATGCTACGATTTATAAATGAAATTGCTTTGATAAATATAATTACCACAAATCCCTGAAACGATTGTTTGCATAAATAGTCGAAGTCGCTTTTATTAGCCATCAAAAATGACCTCAAACCAGATTTAACACCGTATCCCTGTAAAATAATTTCTAAAGAATCCCATTAGAAAAAAAATAAAGCTTTATCTTTAATAATATACAACAAAATAGGTATATAAAATTTGAAGGTAATGAGAAAAGAGAAGACAATAAAAATTGAAGGAAGCAAATCGTCGGTATTTGTACCTTAAGCTAGCACATCATGTCACCAATACTTACGGGTCCACGACGAGGATATGTTGTGAGAGGAGCAGAAGATGAATAACCCTCTTCCAAAGTCCACGTTTCTGTACTGTTTGTATTTCTCAATCTCAAGTATTCATAATCTGAGTGTAAACTGGAAGAAACATTTAAATTTTATAGGTATTATACAGGTGTAAATCAGTGTACCGAAAACTTCAATGGTAGATTTGTGACACTAAATTCACAAAGATTAATTCAACAATTTTCCCAGGAAATGATTGGTTTCCAAGTTGGCCATTTTTGAGCTCGAAATGTATTGTGAACCGGCCGCAGGTCATTGCCGAACGTCGAACAGCTGATAGCCAATTTATATGTAATTTTCTTTTCATTGCTGTTATTCGTGAAAATCAAATATGAGGGTTTTTTTTCAATATTCATGTTGCATTATGCAGTAGTATTGAAATACTACCAAAACTGTAAAAAAAATGCATATAAAATTGGAAAAACCGAGAAAAAAGCGGTTAAAAATTCCAACGCCATAAGCACCAGAATCGTGTCAGGAACCCATATTCTTAATATTCGGTCGGCTGTCATTTACACATGAATACAGTGTATACAGTAAAATTTGTTAAGTTAAGTGGGACCTGGATAAGTAAGAAAATATGATTTGACTGTCAGGTAATACTTATAGCATTAAGTCCACCTTTGTTATCATATTTTCATGTGTAGCACTGAATTACCTCTGTTAGTGGGACGAAGTAAACCTTTTCTGCAACGGATTCTTTCTTGGTGCGAAATATAAAGTACCTAAATAAGACAAAGTTTTGAAAAAAAGCAATGTGCTACAAATACAAACCCGACTTCATGTTGCCGAAGTAAAAGACTTACTTCTATTATAGAAAATTCTAGAGATGCACGCAAATTTTACGTAGATTTTTTTATAGGATTTTATTTAACGTGCAATGTGTGTATGTAAGTTTGTGAGCGACTCGTGCTTGTGTAGTGTAATGTCACTGAGCGTCGAATGTTGAATGTTCATTTTTTAATACAATTCCAGTTATTCAATTAACTTTTGCATACATTTAACTACTATATCTATGGATACATATTACATACTTACTTTTCCACTCTGAATATTTCCTCTGAACCTAAAGTGTTAAAAGTGTAACATATGCCTTCTTCTGTAAGTATTTCGGAAAAAAAATCATAGTTTTTTACATTTTTCCACCTTTGGCTTCCGAAAACTTCTTCCTTTCCCGGTGCTAGCTACAATGATGAAAAATATATTTTTAAACTCTTAAGTTTATTAATTTTTTTCAATTGGTGTTTTTTTATTCGTAATTCATTAATATATATGATTCTCATATTGTCGTCATTTATTGTCCCGTGATGACCAAATCATTTTTAAATAAATTAAATATTCACCTATAGAAATTATATTTGAAAAAAGAGAGAGAGATCTTATTTGCCGTGTTTTCTTTAAAATTACTATAAAATAAAATGTAAAAAGTTTGAGTAAATTTAAATATAATTTAAAAGTCATATAACCGTGACCGGCGTCAGGTTATTTTTATTTAACAAACTGAAGATGCAAATGGCGATCGGAAGCAGACGATGAACGCGCATTAGCGCTTGCGCTCGCTTCCATGAAGATGTCACTTTTCTAGCTTCTTCTAAGCTTTTTTGGTTCTCCGATCTGGCAAATTTCTGCTACGTTTGATTGAAATATATTATCAATTACTTACTTACATTTTACATTCATTGATATGAGAGTAAGTTTCCATTGATTCATGATGATGAATTGAAATATCTTAACTACATAACTTAACTTACATGTTAAATGTTAATTTGACATTGATCTTTTTTTAACAACAATAATAGTATATTATATATTTGAGTAATTATGGACCTATCTAGATATCCCGTCAGTTGTTTTTGTTAAAATTATCTAAATACCACCTTCAAATGGGCGACACATATGTACATATCAGCTTTGGCACCCTATGATATCATAGGTGCTCCAAACTTTTGACCAAGGCTGTACATTAGGGTCTATACTTTTCAATAGTAGGTACGGTCGAGCACTTGCCACGCCAGGTTCGGCAAATTACGTATGACCTTAGAAAGAAGAAAGTAGCGCGGCAATGAACGTATTAATATATGTACGAGTATAGGTTAATTTAAGTATTAACATTACCTTTTCAATATTTTTAACCATTCCGCTTGCAGAAGAGAAATTGTTGATGTCTTCATCAAAGACGCCACTGAGACCTTCACACAGCATCGTTATGTCTTGAAACATTTGCAATCTAAAACAATGTTACTTTAATAAATGTGTTGCGTGTTTGACATTAGTACATTGATTTATTATTAAATAGCACATCCAAAGCGGTAATAGCACAATGGGTGTGTGGGACTTACGATCGAGAGGTCGTGGGTTCGATTAGATCCCCACTCTCCCATTGCACTTTTGCTAACAAGCCTTTGAACTTAGCTGGAGGGGTTAACGAAATTATTAGTATGTCAGGTTCTTAACTTACTTTTCATGTGTAAAATTAATTTTGTTATCATAATAGTCATTAAAGCATTTACTTATATTTAACATGTTTTTCTTTGTTTTGGTTAAAGGACAGATTGTTACAGCTGGAAAAGGTATCTGAAAATGAATTAGGAATTAGATATATACTAAATTTAAGAGTGATAGGTACATACAGGGTGTAAATCACAGCGTACCGAAGACTTCAATGGTAGATTTGTGACACTAAATTCACAAAGATTAATTC
>DWGW01001594.1:0-11034 GCA_018247775.1 Udranomia orcinus
ATTGTTGTCACATTCCAAAATAAATTGTATCCAGAAAAATTAAAAAAAAAACGCTTTAAACGACACGATATTAAATTAAGATAAAGATATTAAATAATTTCTAACAATAAATGTATTTTAAAAATATGTGATGTCACACTACAAGTGGCATGGGGAGGTTTCAAAATGTGTGTAACTGTGATAAGAATGGGGTAGGGTACAAAAAATCGTGAAATTCGACTGACGTAATTTATGGGTAAAATACAAGTAGACAATGTTATTTTCTGTACTTTTGACAAGGTGTATAAACAAATAAAAACAATAAACAAGCATTAACTAACTTAAATTTGCATTTGTAACATTGCAGTTTCTATTCTTGTTCTTCTATAATTGTTATTATAATGTTAATGAACTCAATGTGTGTGCACCAGGTGATCGACAGCGTGGTGCGCATCGAGCAGGCGACGGGCGAGCCGGCCAACATCCTCGTGACGCAGAATCCGGACGGCACCACCTCCATCGAGACCAGCGCCTCCGAGTCGATCGCCATCGTCAAGGACGAGAAGGCGGTCGCCAAGATCGAGGGGGCGCAGTTCGCGATACCCGCTGAGATCAAGGAGATTAAGGACTTGAAGGTAGGTGCACTTTAGTTTTATTCTGGTTTGTTAAGTTAACAGTACTTCATGTTGTATAAGCATGAAAAAGTTAACTTAAGTTGTCCCTGTAATCATGCCAAATGGATATCATTAAGTGGGGAGGGAAAAATCTGAAGTTCACCGGTTTTCTGTTGCTAAGTTTGAAATAAATGAGTTTTTTCAAATAAGTAGTGCAAACTCTACCACATTTTGTGTTCAAAAAAACAATATTTAAATATTGAAATAGATTATAAATTATCAAACAAATTATTAGGTCATGTCTTTTCGCTAAAAATGAATCTTTAGTAATTTAAGGATGTTGTTCTTGTCTAGGGTGTCGGAGCGATGGGCATGGAAGGTGCTGTAGTGAAAATTTCAGCGGGAGCATCAGAACACGATCTCCATGCTATGTACAAAGTGAATGTTGAGGACCTTTCACAATTACTTGCCTACCACGAAGTGTTTGGGAAACTGAATGCGGAGGGCCAGCAACAAACGAAGGTATTAAGTATATGTCTAATTTACATTACTTTTTACAAACATACTTATGAAACATTAAGCTTAGATTGCAATAGTTACAGTTTACTGAGCTATATACCTTTTATAAAATTGTGTATTCAACTCAATTCAACATTGTGTATTAAAACATAACAACATAATAATTGCACAATATTCCAAATACAACATACATACATACAATTATTAAACATTCATGTATTATTATTAAACATTCATGTGAATCAGGCGTCTTTAAAACTAAGCTGAAAGTTTTAGAAAGTCTCTGAAAGAACAAGGAAAAGTTCTTTAAAACAAATCTAAACATTGCTCTCAAGATTGTATCACGTGTATAGAGTGTATGCCGAATTCGCAAATACATATACATAAATAGCCATGTGAAGTGGCACCCTAATGTGAAACAAAATATTTATTATTACAATTGTATACAGGTTATTAGCGAGGTGGAGGCAGCGGAGGCTGGGACGAGCGCGGCCTTGTCGGAAGCGGATACGTCGCCCGGCCATCATGCTTGCGATATTTGCGGGAAGATATTCCAATTCCGCTACCAACTTATTGTTCATAGGTGAGAACCAATATTGATTATGACTGACCAACCTTGTTGAATAATATATACTTATATATAACACCTATAAGTGTTCCAGTCTAAGATTTTTATTATACATTTTTTTATTAAGAACTTGTTATTTTTATTATTGTCGACACATTCCTTTTATTAAACTGAAGATTAAGAAACGGGATTTGGAAGGGAAAATATTCCAACCTCCATTCCTGTTTCTCCTCTTTGATTCTATCTTTACAATTATACTTTCACCTGTCCTTGTCTTATTTATATATCTATCTTGTCTGAATAGTTTTGGTGATCGTCATTATTGCTTTAACATATCTTTTTTTTTTGCAGACGATATCATGGAGAAAGCAAACCATATATGTGCCAAGTATGTGGTTCTGCATTTGCCAATCCTACAGAATTGTCAAGACATGGAAAATGTCATCTTGGTGAGGAAAGCCCTAACACAAATTGTTAAGTATTGTTAATTAAATGATGATCTGTAATTCTATATCTTGTGAACCCTTTGACTTAGCGATAATGTTATGTTTAAAGGTGTTTAATTTTTTTGTTTTATATTTTTTGCCCTTCACCCAACAAATTAAATAAATGACTCTGTTGTAATTATTATAACAGAGTTGTTTATAATAGACATATTTTATTTCTAACTTCATATAGACTGACAGAACATTGTTTCGATATTTTCACAATTTAAAATGTAATGAATAGTTTAAAAACGGTATCTTCTTTCTACAAAATGTTTAGATATTTGAATCTTCAATAGATAAATCCATCAAATTTCCTAAATCAAGTATAAGTTATGAACTTCAATTTTCTTTATTAATACAAGTTGATGCCTAAATAATGTACTGTTTACAAATGTTCTCTGACACTTCGCTTTCAAGTTCTTTCTGTGTGTACGATCTGGTCCATGAAAATGTAATAAAAAAATTAACTTTACTATATATATTTACTTTATTATTATATCACGCACAGCGGGCGATCCTGCCGAAAGACAAACAAAGAGATTAACACAAGACAAGCCATACGCTTGCACTACGTGTCACAAAACATTCTCGCGGAAAGAACACCTCGACAATCACGTGCGCAGTCATACGGGCGAAACACCGTACAGGTAACAAATTATATGTAAAATATTCCTATGTATGCGTCTCTTATTTATTATATCTTTCGTACTAACTATGTTATTTTACTATATATGCTATAAATTTTATTCTGTTTCAATTGTCAGTTCAGATTATATTTTGTTTATAACATATAATACTTTTTAATGTATATTGTTACATTCATACGATACAGGTTTGTTGTTCCATCTCTAATAAACCCATATAATATATAAAATAGATATTTGTTATTTGCTGGTCTAGAACGAAAGTGTGACCAGCTATGAGAAGGACAGGAAGGGGCCAAAAAATAATGATATTCGTGTGACGTAACTTATGAATGGGCCCTAAACACGTTAACTCTCAACACAGATGCCAGTACTGTGCGAAGACGTTCACCCGCAAGGAGCACATGGTGAACCACGTGCGCAAGCACACGGGCGAGACGCCGCACCGCTGCGACATCTGCAAGAAGAGCTTCACGCGCAAGGAGCACTTCATGAACCACGTCATGTGGCACACGGGTACGTTGTTCTCGGACGGTTTTCTTTATCACGCTAAGGGATATTATGTAGCAAACGGATACAGGACGAGCGTACGGGACGAGGATGGTATACTGCTAGACAAAAAATGTATGGCGTTCGATACAACGAAATACACCAAGCACCCAAGTTATTTTATATTAATGTCACATACATTTTTGTATTGCAGCGTCCCGTTCGCGCGTCCTGTCTGCTTACTATATGACCTGCATGCACTTTTAAGACTTGTATTATTTAAACGGAGAGTATGGTAAGCGGTGCACTCGATTCCTGTTAATCGATTATGTATTTTTAACTCTGCACTAAGTCTTGAATATGTACATTTTTTAAGAGACATTGAATGTGAATATGCTTATTAAATTAAACAGGAACCATGGCCTAGGCCTATTTAAAACAATTTGGTTCGAATGCCCGCCTCCATAGTAGAATAAAAAATATGACAAAAGAAACAATTGGTTAAGAACATTCTGGCCTCTAATAGGTTAGGTTAGGTTAGGTTAGACAAATTCACTTATACTACTACACGAAAACTCTTAGACCAAAACCAAATTATGCTTAAAATAAAACAAAAAAAGCATCTTAACCAATGTTCATTATGCATTCATTAAAGGATATATTTTTATAATGGAGATGATAGCTGATGCGAATTTAGATACAAAAATCTTTCAAAAAGATCATATATTTTTTGTATACAAATTTATTTTGTATCGAGAAAAATATATATTCTTACCAACTTTACTGATCAATATTGTATAATGAAACAATGCTTTCTTCTAGGTGTTGCTAGTAATAAATAATACATATTTATAAGTTTCAGATTAATTATAAATAAATGTCATTGACATTTCCTAGTTTTTAATCATTTCATACTAAAATGTAAATATTAACTTGCATATTGTTACATGGTTATTTGGGATTGTTGGGTGAAAATAGATTGCAATATAAATTATACGCAATATAAGTATACATTTGATGTATTACTAAAAATATTGGAAATTATTACTTTTATTACAAATAACCATGTATATAATAGCCATTTTCTTTCCTATAAATAACTATAAGCACGCTCAAACATTCGCCTTTTATTTTCATTAATTTTTTTAATGCTTCCTCAACATTTAATTTATATTCCACGAAATAGTTGTTATACCACCCATGTCTCTCGCACTACTGCTTATCAAAATAACATTAATGCTATTGATCATTAGATTTTGGCATTCTTTTGTAGTTATTTTTTTTTTGTAATCACTAGATTTTGGTAGTAAGGTTTCTTCCCTGTTCTTTAGATTTATTTAAGGTTAAGTTTTATTGTAAAAATATCTAATAATGAGTTTGTATGGAATATCCAAGCAAGCACCAAAACAAACACGTGGTGCAGAAAGTAAGAAATAATTGAATGATTCAACTATTAAACTAAAATCTGCAAAAATATGTCTAAAGAGCAAGTTTGTGTGAACGTCTATCACACTCCATAACTCTAGTACCGTAACTTATCCAATTAATGTTTCAAAACTGTTGAAAGATAATAACATAACCATAAATTGATCTGCCAAATATTGTCTCGAACAACATAGTTGCATCATTTAATGTTAACATTTTATTTTCTGCCCCACACAAATAGGTGAAACGCCGCACCATTGTCAAATATGCGGCAAGAAGTATACTAGGAGGGAGCATTTAGTGAGCCATATGAGGTCACATACAAACGATTCCCCATTCCGCTGCGACCTCTGTGGCAAGTCGTTCACAAGAAAGGAACACTTCTCCAATCACATATTGTGGCACACGGGTCAGTATAGCTTTCATTTTGTACAAGCGAGATTTTGGAACGATCTATGCTGTAACCATTGATGATAGAAATCCCCAAGATACAGCCAATGAGCTAAAAATGTCCATAAAAGGTAACAGAAATTAAGCATTTTCTTCTATAGTATTTTAATGTCTGTAATTCTTTTCAATGGTTTACAGTAAAGAATTGTATTAAACGCTCCATAATTTCGGTCAAGCAACAAATGCACATAGGTTTTATTAAGTCCTGAATTGTGAGCTTCGGGATTTTTTTTTATTGAATATTTTCAAGCAACTGTGCATCTTGGCTGAGCCTACTATTACTATATCAATTGTCTTGATAGAGCTTGTATTCTTGGAATGCTCTTCACTCGGTCGATAATACATTCCCTGTCAAGATCTGCTATTTATTTGACACTGGCAAAGTGGCTCCAGGAAATAAGTCAACATATACTTATATATATTGAATGTTCTCTTGCAAAATTTTTCAAATGCTTCTGGTGACAGACTTGAATTTTCCAAATAAATGATTGTATGATCCAAATGAATGGTAGTATTAATTTTATTTCTCTGTTAATTCTATGCATGTTTTATATTAACATTTCTGTCTGTGTTATATATGCTGTGTTATATATGTTACATTTTAATAACATATATGATATTAATGGTATACATTGTAATATGCCTTGTTCCCTTGAGTGTATATTTACTGTACGAAAAAAGGTTTAAAGTTGTTAGTTATATGCTCAATATAAGGGGTAAGAGAATAACATTTATTACTTTTGTTAATTAAAGTGTTTTTATTGAATAGAATAGTATTGTTGTACGATTGTAGACTGAATGATGTTAGCGCAATGCACTTCAGTCAACTCAAAGTTACTAAATGATTAAATTCAAGTCATACCTACTAACTCCCTACTTCTTGAACCTCTTACTTCCGGAATATAGCTAGCTCCTTTACATCCAGACTGCATATTTACTGCAAGCGATTCTATTTACTACTGAATGACGACTATAACATGAATTACCGATCATAACATTAATATAACTAACGCGTCCATTGCCGGTCGTTTCCAGGCGAGACGCCGCACAGATGCGACTTCTGCTCGAAGACGTTCACGCGCAAGGAGCACCTGCTGAACCACGTGCGGCAGCACACGGGCGAGTCGCCGCACCGCTGCAACTTCTGCTCCAAGTCCTTCACGCGCCGCGAGCACCTCGTCAACCACGTGCGCCAGCACACCGGCGAGACGCCCTTCCAGTGCGGCTACTGCCCCAAGGCCTTCACCAGGAAGGACCACCTGGGTGAGCTAGTAGTATATGTATTATTTTATATAGGGTCGTGATCGCTGAGTGTCGGTGAGAGATAAAAATTGAGCAAAATCAAATCGAGAGTTTTGCTGCTACTTACATATAGAAAAACATATATTAAGACACTTATTCAGCACTTTTTTTAAATATTTTGTACAGTTTTAAATTGTAATCTTTAATATAATTTATCCAGATAAAACGATAGCCTATTAGTATGCCAATGGGTGGAGTGTCGGATCGAGGGATCGTGGCTTCGGTCCTTACTCCTCCATTACATATTCTCGTAAACCCACTCGTAACAACTCTTAGAGCTTATATAAAGGTTAAGTTACTAGCATTATACTAAGTTACTAGTGTGAATTGACATGTTAGATGTTGAAAAAGGAGAAAGAAATTAAACGAAAACGTTCCAATATTCCAGTGAACCACGTGCGCCAGCACACGGGCGAGTCGCCGCACAAGTGCTCGTTCTGCACGAAGTCGTTCACGCGCAAGGAGCACCTCACGAACCACGTGCGGCAACACACCGGCGAGTCGCCCCACCGGTGCACCTACTGCGCCAAGTCCTTCACGAGAAAGGAGCACCTCACCAACCATATCAGGTATTTACACTAGCCTTATATTCTAATACTAATAGAATACAATAACAGATTGAGAAATAAACATCATTCTGAGGCATTCTCGGAGAGCGCTATGACATGGGGTCGTTCAAACGCAACACAACCGGCACCGGAATCTGTTTCGAAATTAGAATCATGAGAATGAAAAGATGTATTGTGAGTTAAAGCTGATGTAATTAAGAATTAAACGTTTAGAAACGTGCGACCGTAAGTCGCAGTATAATATTTACAAGATTTAGGTGAAGGTCAGTTTATTAGGTTCACATAGTATATCTGTAAGGCTCAGAGTCATAGTTAATCTTTGAAGACTTTACGTACAACATTTGGCCGCAATCGAGGATATTTAATGATTATTATAATATTTTAAGAATTACAAAAGTATAATTTTAAAAGTCTCTGAGTCTATTAATAATAGTGAGCTTGTCATTAAAAACTTTAATGTACATAATATTGAGCAAAAAGTGAAGCTAATATTAAGTATAGCTTTATAAACAGCAGTACCTATTTTGCGGGCTATTCATTATATATATCGCTTTAAATCGTTTAATAAATTATGTAACTTGTGTCTGTGATTTACAAACATACATTTGGCGTCAATTGGTAGTTGATTGTGTGAGCACTAGTTCGAAAATTTTACATTATATCTAAGGCTGGACACAGATGAGTTTATGGTAGGTTATTGAAATTTGCATTGCATGAAAACCAGGTAATTTTTATATGTTTGTATTTCATATGCAAATTATAGAATGAGGATGGTAAGTACGTTAATGTCTGTGTCTAATGAAAAAATTGACTATTGTGCATAAATTAATTAACATAATACATTATAATAGTGCATGTAGAGTAATTTGTTACATGTAAGATTTCTTTTAACTAAAATATGTATACAATACATGATGAATAATATTAATTTTATTTGTAAAATAATGTTGCAATAATAACTCGACAATGCTGTGCTACAATCGACCGCGATAAGTTTAACCAAAATCGTAGATTGTTCACACAAGTTCCGAGGCATGTGTTTATATTGGTTCGCATGTGAATAGCATGTTCCTTGCGTTCAACGCTCTCAAGGTAAGGTCATACAGATTCTTGGATTAAATTAAAAGAGAAAAAAACAAAACTGAAGCCCGTCCACCGCTTGCGTAAAAAAACCGATTCTCGCAACGGCATTTGTGTGAAGTTTCCCCCGTACTCACTGTAGCACAGCATTGTGCATTCCGATTTGGGCTTCGTCGAAGCCGTATACAAAAATATGAAAAAATAGTCTTATTGCAACATGCGAGATAGCACCCTTGCCACGTGTACGTGTGATATATAGATACAAAAAAAGAGAGAAAGAAAGAGACAAACAAATCGGAATGTATAACTGTTGTTGCGCAGACGGCATACGGGCGAAACGCCGCACAAGTGCACGTACTGTCCGCGCGCGTTCTCGCGCAAGGGCCACCTCAACAACCACGTGCTGCAGCACACCGGCGACACGCCGCACGCCTGCACCTACTGCAACAAGAGCTTCACGCGCAAGGAGCACCTCGTCAACCACGTGCGGTACGTCACCACGCTGTACACCACCCGCGTTGCGCACGAGCGAGCGCGCTAGTGCACGCTCGGTACCTACCTCCGTTTGACGGTTCAACACGGTTGCAGTGTTGTATGGGAATGTACGTTGGATGTACGGGATAATTATAATTGGAAACCGAAAATAATAATATTGACGCTTGAAAGGCAAAATTAACTAAGCTACATTTTGAGATATATTGAGTTGTATACATATTTTAATGTAATTTAAATTAAATTCCATTAATAACACATAATAAAGGATGTAAATAATAACTGAACTTATAACAATACAATTATTAAATAATTTTATATGATTTTATTTTCAAATTTTAAATTGCTCTCCCGTAAAGTTGTCGTAGTAAAATATCGCTTAGGAAATTTATCCTTTCAAGCGTCGATATATCTGTACACTTAAAACCGCGATATAGTGTATATTATATACAACCGCAAACGGCAACCACTTGACAAGCGATACGGCGGTCATGCCCAGGGGATAATAAAAGTGAAACGTAGCACTGACATCCCCAAACTTTGTATGCAGACAACACACGGGCGAGACGCCGTTCAAGTGTACGTACTGCACGAAGTCGTTCTCGCGCAAGGAGCACCTCACCAACCACGTGCACCTGCACACGGGCGAGACGCCCCACAAGTGCCCCTTCTGCACGAAGACGTTCTCGCGGAAGGAGCACCTCACGAACCACGTCAGGTCAGCGGTGGATTTCTTTTTTTTTTATGTATATAAAAATATCAACGACGCTTCAAAGGCGAAATTGACTGAGCGACATTTTAAGCTTAAAGATTTTGAGCTTTATTGAGTTATATTCGAACAGCGAAAAAAAACTTGTTCCTTCAACGATTTTTGATGGCGCTTGTTAATTTAATTTTTTTGACGGGTTGGTGAAGTTTTTGTTATCAATCTTTTTTTTTATATAGTTTTGATTTTTTTCATTGCTTTTTCTGTTTACTTTAATGAATTTTATTTAATTGCGGATATATGTATATATATTTTAAATATGTGTTATATATAATGAAATGATTGGACAGATCAAGCATAATTTTTTTAGAGATATTGGTAGTTGCGTAATGCTACAATCAAATTAACCGATTACAATTGAACTATTTTCTTTTTAATAATTTGTGACCTGAAAGTTTTGAAGAAATGTATATGTGGTGTTCAACGGCAAAACCATTAGGAACGATGTAACCTTATTAAGTTTCAACACTCCTTATTTATTAATTTTATTAACACTCGGCAATTTTGATAGTTATAAAGAAAATTTTGGTACTCAGGATACACACAGGCGAGTCACCTCATCGGTGTGAGTTCTGCCACAAAACGTTCACTCGCAAGGAACATCTATTAAATCACTTGAAACAACATACGGGAGACACGCCACACTCGTGTAAAGTGTGCCTAAAACCGTTTACGAGGAAAGAACACCTTAGCACCCATATGAGGTAAGTCGCTTGGTATCGTCCTGTTGTTAACGTATTGTATTATCATAGATAATCACTCTATATGCATTCATCTAAATCTGCAATGAAATTACTGATTCATTATTAGGTGTCTAAAATATAAACAAAGTAATGTCATAGCTAAAATATAATTACAGATATGCTAAATCTTTAATTTCTATTTACCTTTAAAAGAAAAACTTTAATGACTACACACAAATTTTAAAAAAAACGCGTTATCAAGAAAAAAATCTATTTCAATCCGATCACGAATCAAATCAGTCTGCGACACGCGAATATGGCGGAGCGGAAAACGTTAAGAATCCCGGTCGTGTCACCATAAGAACGATATTAAATAAAATTATATATTTCTAAATGTCAATTGGTCTTAAATTATTTACATTATCATTTTAATATTAGTTAATTGTTGTCGAAAGTAGAAAAAAAGATGAGACCTGTACTGTGAGAAGCACATTGCTAGGTTAACGCCTCCATTCACATACCTAATTTTGAACCAGACTATAATGACAATAGATTATGGAACAAAATAAGAATCTCAAATAAATCTCATAAAATAATGATAACCATCATATTTACCTTCTATTTATAAAACATTGTTTCTTTCATTGTCAACAGATCGCATAGTTGCGGGGAACGACCATTTAGTTGTGGGGAATGTGGCAAATCATTCCCATTAAAGGGTAATCTCCTCTTCCATGAGAGATCACACAACAAATCGAATAGCTCGAGACCGTTTAGATGTGACGTCTGTTCTAAGGACTTCATGTGTAAAGGTAAGGATAAAGTCCTAAAAATAGAAATATAATAACGTTCCTATAAAGTCTTTGTAAATCATAAACAAAAACTATTATACAGGGTGGCGCAATAGAACGTGCATTTATTAAGTATAGGCTAAAAAAATAAATACAAACCGTATAGTTGAAATAA
>DWGW01001595.1:0-11032 GCA_018247775.1 Udranomia orcinus
GAGCACAGCCACAGACTACTTACATATAATGGAACAAGATGAATATGCGCCTTATAGTGTAGTAAGATTGTATAATATAATATGTATATTGTTCATATTACCAGTTTGTTGTATCAACAAAGCAATTTTAAAATTAAAAAAGTATATAAGACACCCTGACACCTATCATAGTTACCACATGACCACGATCATCATTTATCAGTGATAACAAGTATAATATCGGTATGTATAAATAGGGGTGAGTGCGGTACCTGCGTAGGGAACAGGCGACGGGGTCGCTCACATATTTGTCAGGTCTCTAATTAGGTCGCATGAGATAAATGTCTAGGCAATACCACTAAAGTTACAGAATACCAAAGTTAAATCAACCGTACGTATCTATAAAATATCTATAGATACATCGAAAACATTCAAACGGTCCTAGGTTTTATTTCCAGCGAGGTAGAAATTGAATAATGAGTAGAAATTTTAACCGTCTGCTATTAGTCATTAATTATATATATTATACGTATAAATATAATAATTAATTTAATTGATGAACCTTATAAATTTTACAATAATACGTGTACCTTTATAGCATTATTATAACAAATCGCAATATTTGATATTATCGTGTCAATTTTTTTATTATACGTGATCTCTGTTTTCTTTTTTGTGTGAATGAAAGGAATATATCGGTTGTCTATAGATTTCTCTGTCTACAGGCCATGTGCATGTCGTGACTTGTCAGTTATGAGATTGATGTTGAAGGAGCCAGTTGTTAGTTAGAAACGAATCGTGAAAGGTGATTAATGTTACGGGCATTCATTACAATTAGTTTTTGTTATTATCATTAATTTAGTTTTCACAATAAGAACACTTTCAGTGAACTTTCTGGAAGAATAGTTTCTAAAAACTGAAAGTTAGTGCAGTGTAAAGTTTTAAAGTGTACAAAACTTTGAAAAATGGTTCGGTAAGTTTTTTTTTGTATTAAGTCCTTAAATGGTTTCAAAGCAATGATTTCAGCAATTGGAAGATAAGCTAACAATATAGAATAAAATCTAATTGAAGATATTTAACATATTGTATATAATTTTTACGAATTTATTATACTGAAGTAATACTGCATACTGGGTAAAAGCTTAGATGTACAAACATTTTTTTTTGTGAATTATAATTCATGCTGTATGTTACAGTTTATACAAATTAGTGTCATAAATAGCTAAAATCAGTAGCAGCAATATAATATAAATAAGGTAATAATTATTTTTAAATACTTGATAGGTATATGAATAATGTTCAATATAAACACAGTTCCATGAATCATCATTGGATTAAGAACCAGAAAACTAGAATGATTGTGTGATCAGGGAATTAATAAAATAAATATCTTTGTTATTAAAATAGTACTCTTAGGTACATTTTACCTATATTATCACAAATTGAACACATGTTCTAATTGAAACAATATTTCTAATTTCCATTATAGCAGTATAATATTTCAGCTTAATTTATTTGCAGATAGATCTGTGTTTTACTTCAAGAGTTATTTAATGATACCATTGATATGCATAATTTAATTTAATTATGCATATCAATGGTAGTGGGCATTTTAGAGCATAGCTAGTTTTTAACTGACCTTAAACAACAGGAGATTATCACTTCAACACATACTTTTTTTTATGTATGTTACTTCATAACTTCGTCATTTTTGACCCGAGTTGGATATATATTTTTAAAAATAAAACAATATCCCTACAGTATGGTCTAATTATTATCACAACCTGGTTCCGATGATGAGGTACATGAAGAATTGATGGAACTCCTCAAATATAGACACATTTGTAACGATTTTAGTATGTTAAGTAATAAAGGGATCATTTACACCCAGAAAATGATAGTTAAGTGTAACTGATGATGAAGGTCACAAATAACCGTTAGAACTTCTCAATGGATGGTGGTAAGATATCTTTTAAGATATTTAGGCAACTATCCTGAAAGAAATTTGTCTATTAAAAAAACAAATGGTTCTATTAAAAACAATACTATTGAACTGATCTGATGATGAATTCTGAAGCTGGGCACTGGTTCTACGAACCAAAACAATGTGTGTGTGTTTTTGGGCTTTTTGAAATTGTCATGAGGAGTAGTTTGGCTGTACATGATATTTATTAACATCTCGTTTTCAAATTGTTTCACTCCAATCATATATTATGTACGGCCTTAATTGTAAATAGAGAAATAGATTTCCTATCTTTGTTATATTAGTCTTTGGAAGGATATGGTTTGAAATTAACCTTTACATCTTCAACAGACACAAATTGATTATATGTATACTCATAGACTTAGCGTACTTGGGATTGATTGGGATTTAAGTATTAAAAAAATATTAAATTTATTAATATTTTTTTGTTGCGAAGTAAACATTCCTAATAATTAAGATAAATTATGTTAAGTTGATGTTAGACATTTTAAACAAAGTAAAGTAAGGAGCCCCACTTAATGTTTCCATCGAAATCTGCTTGTTTCAATTAAACGTCACTATCTCATAAGAGTAGCGCGTTTAGTAGGTCTATATTTGATTTTTCTATAAATCACCAAAAAGCAAGAAATAAATATTATTTAACAAAAACAACTATTTATATAAATATGTAAAGGAATGCACTATAAAGTAAAAATAATTGCATTTCGTATTTTTGAAGTGGCAGCCAACCCATACTATAATTATTAACAATAGTTCATCCTAACACAAAGAAAAAGTATTTAAATATTTTTTATTTTTTAGTGCATTCCTTCCAATTCCAAAATTAGACCAGCTTGATGTTTCCATAAATTCTACTGGGACTGGGAACTGGAACTGGGAGCTATGTCCGGCCTGTTGTGTGGATGATCAGTTGCTGCGAAACTAGTGGCTTCTAAGGCACACCTTCATTCAAAATTCAAATCATTCAACCATTCAAAATTCTCCCGCTATCCCAGAAAATGGTCGGCATAATCGTAGAGGCCGACTTAACCTTCTTTAGTGGTTTTTCTCTATTTGTAATGCATTGCATAGACCCTTGTTTGAACTCCGGATCATACTGACGAATCCAAGTTTCATCGGTCTACGGTCACAATGCGGTTACAGATTTCGTCCAAATCGCTCTGACATAAGTTCTTAAAGCTCGCAAGTCGTCTTTGTCTGTCGAGTGGTGTGAGTATTCGCGGTATGCAACGCGCACAAATTTTTTTTAAGTGTCAATTTATGTGTTCTCCCTTTGAACTCTTCAGCTATCTGCGACAATTTTATTCTACGATCGGCCAATACAATTTTTTAAATTTTTTGAACTTTTTCTTCAGTCTACTGCAGCCACAAAGCGGCCCGGCCCGGGTGGGACTCGTCTTGACAGTTTTCCGTTATTGTAAATGCCGAGCCTCTTTTTTTTACCGTGTATACCACGAAGACCTAGAATTCTGGAGAATCCTTCTTCAAAGTGTCTTTCATCGAGTTTCCATTTTAAACGCACTTAGCTTCGATATTTTTACCGAATTTGAGATGTCGGTTTAAATTTTGATTTGAAATTTTGCATACTTATCGCGAAAAATATTCGTGATTTGTTTATCTTTTTCCTACTGCCTCCCTCGGATGGGATCGCAGGTTTTCGAGTCCCCTCTCCGAGGCAGGCATGTGAATAAATAAGATTTTTTTTTTTATAAAATATGTAACTAAAAAATAAATATGTAATAGTTAAAAAATTGCTTTTGTGAAAAAATAAACTAACAAGGTTTTTTATTAAGTGTAATGAAAAAAAATATGTACTATGTATTTCATTGTAAATAAATTTAAATTAGGAATAGTCATCAATTCAAAATTTTAATTAAGAATAGTGTAAATAAAAAAAAGTATTGCAATCTAAAATTGACACCATTGCAATATGTACACCATAAAGTGTAGCAGCGAAATTTTCTAATGTTTTATTAACATAATAGGATCATATGTTACGATTACAAAGTATTGCGTCATACGGTACAACGGTGTGTGAAAAGCTCTAACCGATTCACTGAGCTAACCTGACCACGCGGCATCACAACAAAACAAAACTTTTTGTTACGCCGGTCCCGTGGTACCCCGTGCTAGGCACTTGTGAACTTGCGATGTAGTGAGTCATCCGTTCTCCGACCTAGCAAAGCCCGCCGCGGATCCGAAACCGGATTAAATTTCTTTCGACCCTCATAAAAAAACTTTACTTAAGTATATTTCCAGTTTTTAATGGATGGCTATTGTTTATTTCGTAAGGCCATTGTGCATGGCCGATTACACCTACCAATTGTAATAAGTAAGTTGTGGTCTAGATATCATTAATTGAATTTTTTGGATAGGTCTCGTACTTTTACTTCCCGTACCTTTGTTTTTTACGTATAAAATAATAACTAAGCTAAAACTCGTATCGGTTCATTTATCCGTCCGTTTAAGGTATTAATTTACTTACATTGAATCCTATAATATTTATAATAATTCAAATGAAAATATATGAGACATTTGTCAAAATTATGAAAAAAATTATGCGGGTTATGAAAACCATAGCAAATAGACTCGATATTTTTTTTACTATATCATTATCATTTCATCAGAAATCAGTCGAACCGTTCCGGCGTCCTAGGTAAGGCGAGGTTTGTATGTGTGGTCCCATACAAACATAGCCTTTTATAAAAAAATTATAACCATAAGACGTACGTAACAACGAACGGTTTAATTATTTCTTATGCGCATATTTAGGAAGACAACACTTTTCTTTTCGCCTTCGAATGAGCGCCTCCCACAACGATATGTTTGTACATTTAATAATACCTACTCGGTCTCGAAGACTTCAAGGTCATACGTCACCGTTCCGATTACTTCTGGGCTCGCACTATGCATTGATACAAATTATAGTGTGTGGAATATTAAGGTGTGCTTATAAGAAGAACATCAGTCATTATACATTTTAGGTTTTGAAAACTATCTATCCTAATTATTACATAATCATGTAAGAGATAATCTTAAGTAGAAAGCTGTGGCAAAGGATATTATTCATTTTGAATGGATTACGCACCGATAAAACAGTATTTTAGGTATTGATGCTAGTTAACCGGTATAACTAAGGCAATTCTTAGGGTTCCAAAGCTAAGATAACTTGAAGGACACTATGACATTTATATCTTAAAATTTTCGTCTTCTTATCAACATTATCTACAAATTAAAATTAATGTACAAGTTGTTTTGCAGGCATTGCAGACATTTTGAACCAAAGATGTAATGCTATCTAGAACATAATCATAAAATAACAGTGTATAACATAACTAGAACATAAATAAATAAACCATAGATTTTAACGACTTTTTTCCTAAAGAACTGCAGTATCGCTATTCTTCCATATTATTTATTAAAAATAATCATGTAAAACACAATTGCTTAACAATTATCTTATTGTATATAAGGAATGTAATTTTAATAACAAGTTGGTAACTAATTTCAAATAGGTTGAAGTAAATTATTTTAAACATATATAGTATGTATTATACTAATAGTAAATAATTTTGTAATACTGTATAATGTTGAATATGGCAATCAACATAAATATATTGACTAGGTACGGAAATGAACTTATCATATCTATCATAAAATCAAACACTTCACAATTACACATTAAATGTTATTAAATTAATAAGTAAATTAATAGGTATCTTTAAAATTACAATTGTCGTTAAATGAGACGTTATTATTATTACCTATTCTCTTTGTTCCCTATTTTTATTGTTATCTACTTTTTAACACGCTTAAACAAGAGTCGTTAAAGACTTGACAAGTTTTAACATGTTAAAAATGGAGAAAACAATAGCTCTTATCCAGTTTGAAGAAGCCCTTCTGGAATAATTCGCAATAAAAAATGAAAGCCGTGTGAAAAATTTAAAACATTTAACAACTTCTTTTGGCTATTCATCAAACAATTAATAAACATTTTATAATAATTTTTAAAATATAAGTAACTTAACTCAGTGTGTGTGAATGTTGCCAAATACTATACATAGAATAGTATCTATAATAGTCGTACATATATTTGATTCCACTTAACAAATGCTATACGTAAATGTACGTAACAATTCTAATAAGAGATGACGTCGTTTGCCTCCGGAATCGGAGAAATATGTAGAACAATATGATATGATATACTTACCCTATTGGTCGCCTATAACCCGACATAACAAGACACTTGACGGAAATGAGATAAATTTCTTGAATTAGGTAAATATAGAAAGTATATCTCTAAATTACCTGTATATAACTTCCAGTCTTTATTTATTGAAAAAAAGAGACAAAAAAATGTGAACAGTGTTAATAGTAATGGATAAATGGATTTGTAGATGTTGGCAAATAACAAACAGACGAAATATAGTAAAATATCTTATATGTCAAAATAGCACACAGGCTATAATTTATAAAGATATTGTGTAAGGTGGCCAAAATATAACGATAAGTGACGGCAAGTAAGTTGGAAGCGATTCTGCCATTCTACTTAATATACAACGCGGGCAACAGCAAAAACTAACAGTAGGTGCTGTACACATCGATTCTGATTGCATCACCGTCCATTTTAGTGCAAAATTTCTCATAAAGGACACGTGTGGATTTTGAGTAAACCAACTGTTGCCTGCAGATTTGCCCGCGTTTATATTAAGTAGCATGACATAATTGTTTCCAACTTACTTGACATTTCTTATCGTTATAAATTATAGCCTATGTGCCATTTTGACGTATAAAGTACTTTTATGTTAAGTCTCGATTAAATCTGTTCAATAGTTTTTGTCCGAAAGAGTAACGAACATTCTCACAAACTTTCGCATTTATATTAGTGGGATTAAAATAGTGCAGTGAATAAGCAGATCGGCGATTCGCAGTGAGGACTCTTCCCTCGCGCGCGCCGGCGACTATCCCTTGCTCTTCTCAGCTCTTCGTCCTTTTGTACCTCGCTCGGTTAGGGTTGTCAACTTATTTTAGGAAAATCCAGCATTAAATCACCCAGCAATCATCATCGAATAAAAAAAATACGATAAGAAAGTAAAGTATTTTTAACCCTTATTAATTTCGTGAAAACAATATTTTGTTATTGCTTCGAACTCAGGATATATATTTTTTTGTTATATTTAGAAATGTCAAAGCTCGAATATTTAAAGAACAATTACAATCGATTTAAGTAGGTAAATAAATAGGTCAATTTTGTTAAATTTATAGACGATATATTTATGATCTCTCTTAGCTTCTAATTCATTACCGAAAAAAAAATTTCATTACAACAGAAGTGGCGAGGATAGTAAGTAAATTAAGATTCTCGTTTCACATTTGGCTATTAAGCTATTAGTATATTCTTAAGTTAACGGTGCCATGTACTAGTATGCAACAAGTATTTTTGGATACTTTTTTTGTAGTTTTGAGGCAGCAAACGAGTTTGCAGTCCACCTGATGGTAAGCAGTCAATGCCGCTCATGTACATGTGTAACCTGAGACAATCGAAGTTCCTTCTCAGGTCGACCCTTCAAACCAAAACACTGTAGCAAGAACACTGCTGTTATAGAGCAGAGATAGATGTGGCGGGGGTCCCTCCGGAGTTGAACCGTAAAATGTTCTACCACCTTTAAAACAGTTACCATTAATAAGAGTATATATCCATTAAAAATTAAAAAGTATTCTACATTATTGTACTCGTAAATGATGGCTGGCAACCCTACTTGCGGTGTACTCATTCCTTTTGTCCAATCGTGTTACCTTTATTTAACTACACTCACTCTAGCGATTAGCGCGAAGTAGTGGAAACATTATTTAAATATTTAATTATCATCCTTCATATTTAGTTATCATCTTTCAGTGTGTGTATGAAATATTGATAGTATTGAGTAAAATAAATAATTAACTCTTGATATATTAAAAAAATACTCGTTGAATTAAAGCTCCTTTTTTTTTTTAAGTCGATTAAAAATAGACATTTTTTCGCATACTAGAGAGTATAAGCCATTTAACAAAACCCATTTAAATGATTCCAGACAGATGAGTAATTCTGAATATGTTTCCTTATCTATATGCGAGTAATTGTAATGTATGTAAGATCGTGACGTCGTGGGCTTTTTACGGGTTAATTTAAGATTCTGCTGTTGATTACTTCAAGTGTACATAATATAATATGTACACTTGAAGCAATATGCGATTGGTAGCAATATGCGATATATACCATTGCAGTTGTCAGCGTTTCATTTTTTTATGGACTCGTGGAGTTCGAATTAGGTTTGATGGTGCAAAATGTCTACGAATAGCAATAACATAAAATACCTCTACCATGTCTACCATGAGCATCCATTCTAAACATTGTTGAAATGATTTTTGCAATCAGTTTGAGAATGATTTATTTTCGATGTCAAAACATATAAACAAGATGTAAGTTCTAATCAAATTGACAGGTTCGAAAATAAATAAACAATACGAACTGCAAGTTCCGAACTAGGTTTAGTTTAGCAGTTCAGAAGATGAACTTAGATAACACGTATCAGGTCATCCGCTTCTAGAAATGTTATTCATAATGCTTAAAAATCCCTACCTAAAAATCCACTTCGTTCACTGTGTAGCAAATGCTTTGAAGTTCTGGTGCGTGATGCCATACAGAGCCACTTCCGAGATTTCAAGAAAATACTAAACACCTATGCCTAAGTTAGGTAATAAAACAGGTTATATGATGAACATGTATTTGCAGCGTGGTGCCATGTGCTTTCCCACGTTGAGAACATACACTCGTACTCAGCATTAGGATATAAACTCGTTTGAACACATCTATTCGCTTATGAAGTACGAAAACGATAACATACTAATATTTCATTCGTTGTACTGTTTAACTATTAAGACAAAGTAATTAATTCAAGAAAAGGAATTGTGCAAATAACTAATAATGCTACAATAATTATTAATTATAACAGGACAATGTAGGAATGAGAATGAGAATCGGTAGGTAGGTATAATGAACAGATAAAGTAAATGAAAAGATCACACCATATTATTATCGGCTATGCGTCATAGACTCGACCAGGAGGCCTACGAGTGGAAACTTGAGCGGAGCGCACGACTTTGTGGATATAGGAGAATACTTATAAATTGTTTTAATGTGCATCTATCGTCTATACATACAAATAAATGAATTTGAAGTGTATGTTTGTAACATTAAAATAATCGCTTTATACTAAATGCATTATGCATAATTATGTATTGCATACGGTACGTATACCAAAATAAAATTATTTACAAAGTTTATCTGTCTATTTGTTCCGGCTAATCTCTGGAACGGCTGATGTAATATGGAGTAACTTAGGCTACTATTATTTTATAATTATAAAATAATTTAATACATAACGCGGCGAAAGTTGTCGGCAAAAGCAGTATATCATATAAGAGGACATGCATAAATATTTCAGTTAGAACTGTTGTTTGTGTTTGTCTTAATTATTCATTAACATTACCAATACTAAAATCTTAATATTTAAGTGTATGTTAAAATAACATATACATAAATATTAAGTTATTCTTTACATGAGTTGCAAATTTCTTGTAGGTATACTTGATTTACCTACAAGAAATTTGCAACTCATGTAAGGAAAAGGACTAATCATTTAAGACCGGGTGACATGGTTCTTGATAAAATCATCCTCACGAATTATAAATAAAAATACCCATTTTTAAAGTAATATTAGTACCTAATAATTCTTATTCGTAAATATACCTAGTATAGTTTACAGCTAACATATTTGACTAAAAAAGAATTTTTTCTAAGGAACTGGTTTTCGAATATTATGTCTACTTCTTATGCGAATCGACCTTATAACCACAACTATAAATAACCTTTTAACCAGGTCGATCTTTATGTTCCTTACTTAGGTTCTTAGTTAATGATTACCTAAATTGTCAATTCGTATATATTCGTGACACTAAATAATGATTAAACGTCCCTGAGTGCGGCCATCGATAAATCATGACTATTAAAGGTCTGTGTTAAGTAGATAGATAGGTACCTATATAGGTTTTTTGCGCAGCACTTGAGATAATGCGTAGGTGAAATCATTTTTAATTGGCGTATGTCCGAAGCATACTTTGTTCCGATCTTTACCAGACTAAGCTACTCACTTATACGTATTTTACGGTGCGATGACACACAAAAGATTGCCAATCTGTGTTACATTGAGTATAACTACGGTTTTTGACGTTGACATTGGGGATTGCGTCATTTCTACAAAAATGAGTGTATACTCATTCCACTTCAGATCAGTATTACATAAAATCTTCTAAATCTATCTAAATTAATCTTCTATTTCTATTATTATAAGAGACTATGGATTGATGTTCTCAGAAACAATGAAGCAGAGCTAAACGGTACAAAAATCTCTTATTCGTGCGTTCCAATGCTAATGAATTATACTTATTATAGCATCACAAGTATTGTATATTAAGATGGTATACTATTGTAGGTTATATATATAAATAGAAAGTACTGCTATACCTACAATATTTGTGATGGTATAATTTAAATTAATATTATAAATGCGAATGTTACTGCATGTTCACGCATTCACGCTACAATTCAAACCGATGACCATAATAAATTGCTCGGCCAGAGTAGATAGTGGATAACGTAGGAAAAATGTCGGGTTTTGTGGGATTTCCATCCACTAAAAATTCCTCGGTCGGAGGTCGGTCGTCCTATGTTGTGTGGGGTTATCCAGGAACTCCCAAGTACCTTATCTATCTATCTGTCTATATCTGCACACCACTCTTGCCAGCATTTCTCTGGGATCTTCACGATGTCTCCCGTTTTGACCGCTTTCATCATCATCTACTTTGTTATTTAAGCTGGATTAAACATTCTATGTTACCAGCATATTAGCTATCTGTTGGATACCTATACAGATTCTTAATATCATATTATGAATACGTGAAGTAAAAAAACTTTTTACGACTATTATTGAACGGAGGAGTGTGAAATTTGGCACAGTTTATTCATAGAAG
>DWGW01001596.1:0-11031 GCA_018247775.1 Udranomia orcinus
AACTGTCAAAAACTTGCGACAAAACTGTAACGGCGCACTGAACCGATTTGCGGACGGAACTTTCTAAGCTCCAATGTATATTATAGCTCTCTATATAAATATAGCCACTGTCAACTTTATATATAAGGGAGAAAGAGGAAGCATTTAATAACTTGAAATATTTTAAATTCAACGTATTAATGTATTTAGTTGTACGTCTTTCTAGTAAAGGAAATACTATAATATAAATATTATTATACATGCCTCTAACCAAATGTGCGATGAAATTTAAATAATATTCAGTGTGCTTGTGTTATTGAACTCCATCTCATTATGAAACATTATATTAGAATAATTATAGATTGAAGGACCAGTGGCTTGATGATAGTATCGATATTAAAATGATAAGAGCTAAATAAAAAATAAAGCACGTGTCAATCAAACAAAAACAACTAGCATACTCGTATATATCAACAGTAGTTGTTTTGTTAACCCTTCTATATAAACTTCAATGTAATTATAAGCCGCGTCAAAAGAATCGCGAGGATCGAACCAACGATCCATCGACGATAATCTATGAACTAGTGCTCGCAACCATGCTTCCAATCGAGGAGCGAGACTACATAGACGGCGGCAGCCGGCCAGCTACCTGCATTCACGGAACATTATGTTATTGTTATTGTTCCGCGCGAGGGCCCGCGATAAATACACAGGCGCAGGATCGTATGCAGATGAGCTCTAAACAAATATTTGCGCTCCTAATACGCGTGTGTTATATTGCCGTTCTCCGGAACATTTTGCATATCATACATACGTATATACATGAGCTATCCTATGTAGCCGTTGCTCCGTGGCATCCGTGTAAACAATGTGTTCTGGCAGCTATTAACCATCTTTATATATTCAATGTATTTTTCTTCTCAAGAATAACAGTGATATATTTATAGATAGAGTATAGTATAAAGGAGGCATATACATGTGAAAATTATCCTTCCTTTATAATATTTTTCAAATTTCTATATATTTTCGATTGTTCTGATAATTTGGTAATTCTACCAAGAATTTCGATGCCGATTAAGCTTAAAGACTTAGTAAGATTGTAATAACAAAATACAATCCAGAGTTATTTGGATTCAGGTGCTTAGAATGGACAGTGATGCGTGGAGTGGCGACGTAAACTCGTTAATTGAAACGGTCCGCGCGCCGCCGGCCACCGGGCAGCTGGATTTATTGCGCTGTTGCTTCTGATTGGCGGTGACGACGCTTTCTGCTGGAATGGGATTGATAATATGAATATCTGCGGTAATCATTATGACTATTTTGTATTATGTGTGTTAATGACTAAACACAAATCAGCTTAGATTGTAATTCCTAATTGTTAATCTAACACTTAGTCAGATCCTAAAACTTAGGCTTCAGGAAGGAGTAGAGACATGTATAGTCTATACGTAGCAGTGGCCATTATGGAATTGCTATTTTATCTTATTAAAATCTACATAAATTGGTTAAACAGCACAAGAAAGAATTCCGTGAGATATCTTTTCAAGGGCTCGAAGTATTCAGGTTGCATGAATAAGTTTTATTTTTTATCACTTAAAACCACATTTAGTAGCACAAGACGCTGGCTAGCCTGGTTGCTTGCAAGTGCAACAAAATGGAGCAAAAAGGCGACGCTTAAGTGACCGCGGAGCGTCCGAGCGCTCAGTGGTTCACCTTTACCCTCATTAAGTGCGACACAGTGCACTTGATACCAGTAAGACATCATATAAAACTATTAAGAAGATTTTTTGTGTATTGATACTGGTCTCATATATTTTTCTCTTTTTTTATATGATTACTAATTGATTAAGGATTTAACAAATAATTCAAGATAGTTTAAAGTAAAACTGTAAATATAATATTACATGACAACATATCACGATTTTTATATGTCGGTATTAAAAGTAAGTAGGGAACAAAAAGTCGTGCGTATCTTAAACACTTTTATAGCAATCATTTCTTTCACTTATTTATGAATAGCATTATCGTCGGGGATGCCTACTGATTTCTTTGTGCTGTGGCTCGTCGGCCGGTCGCCCGTTGCGGACAATTAGCATTTAGATTAAACAAATAAATGTATGGCGACCTCAGGCGTTATCTCCTTATTTATCGCGCCATTTATTTATTTATGCGCACTGATGTTCGGCTTACGGACGGATTAACGACCGCGCAGTTTCACACTTTGTTAGTTTTATCATTAACATAGCGCTGTCCCGTAGCTGGGCCAAGGATTTGTCCTTTCGGAATGGGACTATAATCTGTGATGAGAATTAATTATATAATTGGCAATAGACCATAGATAACTGCTTTCACAATGACATGGTACGATGATGGCATTTTCTTAGGAAACTTAACAAGAGTCTTGTCTTCGTTTTTAGCTCATCTGTGGTCACAATAACAACAAGAGTAGTATAGCAAAGTTAAAGAGCCATTGGTAAATATATGAAGCCTTAATAACATATTAGAATAAATATAGAGTCGACTCAGCATCTACTCACAGAGGTTAGATTTGCACAATAAGCTATTTGGTTTCTGTGACTATATATGGGTACATGTATATTAACGTCGCGTTAACTACCCACTAGCGGGTAGTGTTACTACGTTGATTACGATTTGTATTTAAGCTAAATTCTTAATATAATTGTAGGACATTATTGAACAATTTGTGAATGGAAAGAAAATAATTACTGTGCTTTTATACCTATAAATAATTGGCTTAAAGAGCCGTCTGCGTCGCAGGGCGGCCGTCACGTGCGTACGACTTTTAACTAAGCTAAAATAACGAAATGCGAGTCGTAATTAATATTTGCAATTCAGAGGTCCTTGAAAAATAATCGTGTCAGTAAGCGGGGGATGGCGCGGTGCCAGCGGTGTAGTGCATTCGCGGGAAGAACGCAGCGATCTGACTGAGCGACTGAACCGGATAACTCACCCTGACGCCAGATAAAACTTCTGAAATACGAGACGGGCTTAGTGAATGGAATACGAGACAGTTTAAAGTGTTTTAGATAGTTAGCGACTGCGCTGGAACAACTGTTTTCTTTATGGCCCAATCGAAGTGCCAGTTGGGCTATTTACGTCGCTCGTTTTTGTCAAATACTTAGTGTTGATTCTGTATGCTGTTTATATTTTTTTTTTATCGAAGGGTGTCTGCAACAAACTAAATTTACGTACACATAAGAACCTCAAAAATTGCTGGTATGATGCAAAAGTACTAAAGTCGCTCTATAACTGGAACTTTTAGACTTATCTACTTATAAACCATCTGCAGTATTAGCATCTGAATTTCACCTCTCATGTTCTGAGTATGTTTGTCTACTAATTAGTGGCAGGTAATTACATTATCTAGCTATTTTGGTACTAATGCTTTGTTATTATAGCAAACATAGATACCTCATTAAAGACGAATACATTGCAGCAAACAAGCAAGCACACGGCGGGTCAAATGAACGCTGAATAATACAGTTGTAGCTATTAATCCTCTGTTTTAAATTCACAATCACAGTTGAAGAGAAATTGTAAAAACAATTTGTCTCAATAAACGGTTATGTGGAACGGTGCCAAACGCTAGCGAACTGCCGAGAGGAATGAAAACGATCGCACTGACTGAGGAATTCAGCTGGAAATCGCCTCCGAGCTTCCGAATCAGGGAAGGAATCAGTTTAAATAAAAACTACGGGGATATTCCCAGTATTTTCTAGTCGGAGCACTGAATCTAGCTTATCCGTTCAATGAATTATGGAATGTGTTTTCCACGCCTAAAACCTTATCGTTAGCTAGATTTTGTTGTGATCTGAAAATTGAATTTGGCTTTACTAATTGTATCTTCTCCTTGTAATAAGGATGAAAGTTCTCGAAAGAAGATTGAAAAGAAACTTTAGGAAATCAAAAATACTTCTTCAAATTTGTTTGACTTTATTAAACATCTGTGACATATACTTTTTAATTATACAGCCATTAAAACCACTGATTAACAAAAAATATCTGATTTACATCAAAATAATAATACTATATCAGCTAGGCAACAGAATCACAGAAACGAAACAGTTAACAACTGTTTCGAATACATTAATTTACATTCAGACGCGTAGATTCTCTTGATCCGGAAACTTAACGTAAACACAACACCGTTCTGTTATCACTATCTAGGTCCTAAATAGGCCTGGCCCTGCTGCCTTATCCACTTGTTTCTTTTGTTATTTATCTAGATACCCGCCTATTAGCCTGTAGTTGCTTTAGCTCTCATTATGAAACTTAAAGGAAAACTTTAAACGGATTGAACGTATGTAGCCCATCTTATGTTAAGTAGACAATAGGACCAAGTAAATAAGTAAGTAAATGACAATCAATGCCAACATCATTTATCAGTAAATGCAAAGTGTTCTTCTTACTTAGGATGTCAGTTACCGGAAAGACTAATGTGCGTTGTTAATAGTTGTTATATGTATACTAATCGCTTTTTTTAAGATCGAAAAAACCTAGCAGTGTACATAGAATCGCTTTGATGATGAATAGTTTCTCATACGAACATATTTTTTTTAAATATTTAAATACGAGTATAGCTTTCTCTTTGTCACTGCGATAGTCTTGTAACTTCAAAACGAACTACTTTGCACGTGTAAGAGAAGTCAGTATCTTACCGGGGCAGCGTCTGTTCTTGGGGCTCATGGTTTTATGGCATTATTTTAAATATTTTAGATTTAAAATGAAACACGCGCCGCTGGGATGAGCCGGCGTGAATTATTCAGGAGACCGCGCGGCGCCCGAGTGTTTAATAGTCTTACAATATCATGCACCTCCTGCTTACACTTATATTTATTACACGTACTCGTTTACGCTACAATTTTTGACAAGGATGTACACCAAAACACATTCTAAACTTAAAAGATTATTCTGCCGAATTATTATTATTGCCGATTATTGGCGAATGTATTTGAAAAAGAAGTCGTAGCAGTATGCTCTATTGCTATTTACACATTTTTATGAATTCTCCGCTAAGCTTTAGACATCCTAATATGTATTATACGTCAGTAATAAAATCTACTTATGTACACATTTTAGCTATTTTCTACAATTTGTAACATTTATTCTGTCGTTAATATCAAAATATCAATCGTAATTATGTGCACGTTGAATTGCATATGGATCTAATTTGGTTTAAAAATAATATCTCGTTTAATTTATAGGGGAACTTATGTTGGTTATGATGCTGGTTCATGTCAGTGGTTATGCTTTATCATACTCGACAAATGTCTCGGTTTTGAGCAGTGCCAAATAAAAATCTTGAGTTTAAACTCTACATTCTATTAAAAATTTAAATGCAGCAAAACGTTTTCCAAGTTGGGATATGTGGCGGAAGTTATGAAAAATTTCAGGGAAGCACTGAAGTTTTAAAAACTTAGGATTTATGGAGATACCTATTATTTATTTTACGTTTAAAGATGAAATAGTTTTTGTATGTACTTCATCCGTGTAGCAGTGAGGTTTTTCTAATGTTAACCTACCGTGTTTTTTGCAATAGATTTTAGTTTTAGAATGTTATTCTATTTTTTAGTTTATATTTAAAGTATGGCTTATTGGCTAGTGATACGTAAGATGGAATTTTATGTATTTTGTAAAATAATTTTCACACATAATTTTGTAACTGTCCTTTTGTGACAATTTTTTTGTATAGAATAAGGAGAGGCAGCTCCTCTTACATCAGTTGAAGCAGCAACGCTTTGATTATTGACTTCATTGTGGAGTTCATTCTTCTTCACTTTTTTAATGTATTTAAGTACCTACCTACCTATGTACCTACGCTTAGTTATTCTACGTCAATATTTTTTTATTTAATGTAATTTAATTATTTATTCGTCAGTAAGTAGACGACTTATTTTATAATTTATTTTGTAAATATAGTCACGGTCAGTTATAACAAGTACCTACACTTCACATTTTTAAAAAATGTTAAAATCTATTTAAAAATAAATGAAAAAACGGAAGGACACGAATGTATTTAATATTAGAACTTTTAATTCCGCGGTGGTACAAAAAACAATACGTCGGCGGGCGGCGCCACTCCAGCACGCGCGCGCTCTCCGCTGCTTTAAAAAGCCCAAAACTCGTTTCATTTCGGCATTTCGCTGCTGCAGACCAAACTTCCACTCGCTTTGTTAATATTCGTGCAATTACGCCTTAATGACGGATTTCGTTTGGGCACCGTATGAGTTTGCCTACGTGTTTTAGTTTCCATCTGCTATTGTTTTTTCTCTGCTTGCTTCTACAAAATAACTTTACATTGTAAAGGTACACACACACAAGGGTAATCAAAAAGTCATAAAAAGATCATTGTTTATTTGTGTTTTTTGGATTACATATACTAGATAAAATAATACATAATGAAACCTTTATGCATATAATCTTTTGTGGTTCGACTCTGAAAATACTATAGCTCGCATCTCAAGTTTTATGATGTAATCCAATGATATTCCTATAACAGGAACAAGCATTGACGTGACCGAATTAACAACTTCTGCGTAATTTACATAAATAGCAATTTCCACCGAGGGCCACGTATAAACCAAATAAAAAGCTCAAGTTTAGTTAAGACAATAATAAATGTAGTCGACACTACGTCATCGCGCGGCGGGACGTTGATTGATCATGCCCTAAGTCTTTTGCAATTCCTTCATTTATAACGCAGCTTGTCGCGGGACTTAATGCGGCTGAAGGCTTCATCTAGCGTGACAGACATAGCGGCTGTGTTAAGATATATCACACGTAAGTAGTACCTAAATATAATGCAAAAGAAAGGTATGAGCGAGCTATAAACGCTAAGTACTTATACAACGGATGAAGCGCGTCTACTCTATAATATGGATCATTATTTAACACCCACACACACACACACACATACAACACTCAAGTATACAATCCACATACTACATACTATGCACTAACAGCGTTTATATTAAAAATGTTGTACTTTTATTTGTTAGTTTATGCTACGGAAGAGCGGAATACTTACTTAAAATTATGTACCAACTACAGATATGAAGTGTTAAATTGTTTTAACGAATAAACTATTTCTATTCCAATTGGATTATTCGATGTCATTCAAATATGTAAATTTAAGCTTTGTGATATGAAATTTGAAAACCTCAAAAAAAAAGTAATGATTACTGGCGAGAATCTATTCCAATTTATATGCGATATGAGTGTAGTGGCAAAAGTAGGAGATGGCATCGTTAAACTTTTTAACGCTATTAATAAAAGTAGACCATGACGGCATGATCAATCACGGTCTCTTACTAACCTTCGATCACTCCATACGGTTGCATTTACATAAAGTTTCGGAAATATAGATATGAATCATATGACAAAATGTGCAATGTGGTGTGTAAGAGAATTTTGCTTTATATTTATCACGACTAAAACTTTTACTGCTTTCTATTGCATTTCAAAGTGTATATTTGGCTGGATCCTTAGCTACTAATATGTGGTAAATACACTCTTATTATTTTCATTAATAAAGTGAATATAAAGTAAACGTTCGGTAAAAAAAATTATAATGACAAGGAAATTTGACAATCTCACAAGTTAAATCTAATCCTGAAAGCAAGTAAAACGGAAATATTAAGAGGTGTCAAAACTGACGACATTAAAAATTTCCGAGGGCTACGCCGTTAGCGGGAGCGCGGAAATAAATGATCATACGGCGGACAAAAGTGATTGCCGAGTAAGAAGGGCGTTAAATAATCGAGTTAAGTGTGTGGTAATGCCGGGGCATCATAAATCTGAGGAGATATTACAAAATGGAGTTTTATCTCGGCGATATGACGTTGAGCGATCGCCGCGCCGCCGCCGCCTCGCCCGTCATTTGTTTGCGTCCGCCCGCCTTCCTTATTGTTGTATTGGCATCTTATAGTTTTTAACCGACTCCAAAAACTGAGATTCTTCACTCATGTGAACTTCTTATGTTGTTCGTTTATGTTACGATTCCGGCACATTGCGCCCAAAATCAACAAAAACATAAAATAGAATGTTTTGGAAGTTAAAAAAATTCAATAGTTCAATAATATCAGTAAGAATTTCAAAAATTGGTAACAATTTAACGTCTTCCTCTATATTTATGAATTATGTTCATGTTTTTGTATTATTTAAGTTTGTTGATTTTTATCTATTTTGCAGATTATATTATATTATGAAGGAAAAACAAAATGAACGAATGTTTCTTTTACTCATAAATGGTAATTTAGTACGTTTGTAGATTACTCTTTTTATGTTTGATCTGTTTTATTTCTAGCTTTTCCCTGGAAATTCGGGGTCGGCTTGTTTGTTGTTACAATAAAGGAGAGCGAACGCACGCCTGCTACAACTTTCCATAATTTCCTTACGCTTATTTGACTAGCAGAAATAAACAACGCTAAAATTATCTAGCACTCGAAAAATAAACTGACATAAATGCAAGCTTAAAATTTCCACAGGGACGTCTCAAGGAAACCTTCGTTTTTGAACCTAGCATGTGGCATGTGACAAGTTATAAGAGAATGTATACTTTATCAACTAAACAAAGTTTTAAAAGTAGCTATTAATTATACATCAAAAATTCATAAAATTTAATTAAAGCAATAATACCTACTTCTAAACCTCCATTCCACTTCCACTTCCACCCCATTATACTCTTGAGAATACAGCGGAGAACATTTGCATAATTATTTTGATCATTTATATCGTTAAAACATTAACATTAAAAAAAATAAAACCCGTAAAACAAATAATTTCAATCAAAATGTTTTAACGACAGTTGTTGATAATAACATCCACTTGCTAACAACGAGTTTATGCAGCACGGCACGGACGGAGCCACATACTCAGTAAAATTATATTGTACTTGCGGAATATTAATTTGCACTAAAATATAAATTCCATTGAACGAAATTAACAATGACCTACACTGCTATACGCGTGTGGCCTAATTTCATTCCGCTTTATTCTTTAACTTAGAGCACGCGCCACGCCTCAAGTACGCAGAGCTCACGGCGCCGTGTCGAGAGGCGACGCAAAAAACCCCACGACTAGTGCCCTTAAGGCGTGGTAATTAAGAGATATTTTCGCGTGGCGTGTCATAAGGCTTTAAAAGTTTGCCATGCACCACTGCGTTGAGACGTTCCAGCGTTGCGAGCATTTCTCCACCTTTGAAAGTTGCTCGCGAAATTAAATTGAAAGAGGAATTATTAAAATTTTACATTTACGGGTTTTCGTTGGCTTCCCAACAAGTAGCCTCGTCTGTTTACACGAGCTTTTCTTGATCTATTTTTTAATCTCTTTGTGTTATGTAATTGTGCACATTAATTAATTATGTAAGAAGCTTAACCCAGTTTTGACGGTCGAGTTGTTTTTGCGGGATCACACAGCGTGTGTGCGGACTTCTGAAGGTTAATGAGCACTACGTAAATATTTTTCGTTTCGCAAAATTAAAATTAAAGCATAATTTATTTCCTATTATGTAATATTGATGATATAAACGAACGGTCCATTATATGTTAAATTTCAGAGGAAAAACCTTCGTTAAAAAAAATGAGCTGGCAAGTTAACGTTAATATGATAGTGCATAATATTTTATATATTTCTAATATTAGTACGAACAGTAATCTCAACACATGAATTTGACCAACTGATTGATTACTTTACAGAAAATTCAAAACTTTCCATAATGAATGACAAGTACAACAAAATTGAAGTAAGTTGTGGAGCGGAGGCGCTGCGGGTGATTTCCCCGCGGAAATACTCGCGATGGAGACGGAAGCGATGTTCGATAGCTGGCTTTGTTCGTTACAACATACTCCACCAAGTATCTTATTATCTATATTATGTTATCTGTGTCGCGGAGTTAATATTTTTTGTTCAAGAAGAGATCACCAACACGGTCGTTCTAATTTGTTGCGTTTGTTAAAATAATAAAATGTAAGCAGAGTCCAGTGAAATGACGTGAATTTAAAGAGCTCTACAATTTAAAGAATCATAAAAACTCAAAACATTTTTTTGAAGTAGATTACGTAAAAGAATATTGTGAGTGCATTATCGGCAATGGAAAATGTGAGGAAACTAACATAGCAGAGAGTTCTTCATAATGTTACCATAGATGTGTGAAGTGACCCGAAAAGCCTGTTAAGCCTTGCTCACAGCACTGAAAGTAATGAGTTGATTTTATACTAAAACATCCATGCAAGTAGCGCGGAAAGATGACTTTTGTAATACAAAAAATAGAAACCAAACAGGACTACTGTCGAGTCGATGGTGCAAATTACAAAACGTGAATGTATCAATTACAGTCACTTAAACCGATGAAGTTCGAAGATACTGAGTTTATTTTTGAATACGCGGCTGTTTACAGTTTATCACGCCAGGCGGCGTGTCTTACGGAAGCATTAAAAGAAATATGGCGGCCATAACACCATAGAATTCGAGCACCTCCGGCGATACAACTAATAAAATACACGTTATGCTCTGATAAGGAGCTGCTGCCATAAAAAAGCGAAGGGCCTGTAAATCGCGGCCGAACAAGGCACTATCTGCATAATGGCGTTATCGCCGCTCATTGAATAACTTGTTTATGCGTTACGTCAGGATGCCTCTCCGTCTGGAGCAAACTGAACATTTTGGAACTTCTATACGATTGTGTTTGAACGCTAATTGTGTTAAGACTATAAACAATGTAAAGATGAATAAATGGAATTATACCTTCGTTTTCTTCTTTTGAGAATAACTCTTCTAGAGTTTTTGGTTCACTTGGATATCTCGGGGCACGTTCAGTTTCGAATATTTGGCAATATTCAAAACCTAATCTATGTTGGATATAGTTTCACATTTTCGTAGAATTTCCCATATAGATAGGCCTAAGTGGGGGAAAAAAATTGAACGTCTAGCCTATAAGGTCACGAAAAGATTTTAAAAAGATCATTTTCTCTTCCTCAACGAAACCCATGATCGGCATCTCCGCTCTGGGCAGAAACTCTTACTCAGCACCCC
>DWGW01001597.1:0-11029 GCA_018247775.1 Udranomia orcinus
GTATTATATAATGATGGAAAGATAAAAAACACAACCAAATATTGAAATCCATTATAGTCTGGCACTTTTATTTATATCATAACATAATAATGTAAAGAAATATTTACAGTCGTTTTATATATAGAACATAACTACAGCTACACGAACAATAACTACATTCATTATTATCTCACTGTGTTAATTTGACATTATCTTTTTTAAATAACCCTCTCCTCGGCAAGAGTGAAAGAAGGTCAAATCTATTATATCATTTGTAAATAGACATACAACTTAGTGGAAGCTCAAAGATATCACAAATTTTGCGCAAGTTGCGTACAAATCATTATTTCTGGAAATTTTACAAACATGGAAGCACAGATGTTACTTACTTACTTATAAGAAACCTATAACTTAAATACTAATTACAAGTTATAAGAATACAATCATTTTATATCAAGAACAGAACAACATTTGGTCAAAGTTGATTTGGAATAAGATGTTTCAATATAAGACAAAATTATGGGCAGAATTTAAACGTGATAAGTAAATAAAAGATATGAATTAGATGTTATTTAAATTGTCCAATATTAAAATTATACGAGAAATATTAACACTTTATTTCTTTTTTAGTCAATCTAATGTTATAACTATAATAAAAATGAGTTTTTTAATATTTTAAAAATTTGTCTGACCATAAATCAACGATCGCTTATGTACCTATTAAAATAAAAAATATATTTCGTATTGACATTCGTTTTTAGCTGCGTTTCCAATCTGGAGAGTGATAAGTATTTGAAAAAAAAACATTTTTTAGATTTATTACACAAATACGCCTAACATTTCAAACTTCTAATATTTTAAGGCCTTATGCTTGCCACGACTTAATCAAATCGGTATATTCATAGCACATAGTGGAATAATCACAATTTATATGAGTGACAAGTTTAAAATGTTCAATGTATAGCTGAGCTTAAGTTGCCAATTTATGAAGAATCCCTAAAACTACAGGAAATCTCAAGTATATTGCAATTGCTTACCAAAACAACCAGAAACGATATTATAATCCATATTATCTAATTACAATAAAAAAAATTGCAAACTATAGCTTACATGAACATATTCTAAAACACACCATTTTATAAAAAAAATATATTGTAACGTAACCATAAACTTAAAAAAATATATCATTTATAAGTCTATGGTTTGTGCCGAATATCACAATACAACAGATGCTAGACAGAAACTCAGTTTCATATATTTCTACGTTTATAACAAACATATTTGAGTAAAATACAAACCTATTCTATCATTTCGATAAACAGCATTCAACTTAGAATAAGAACAATACTGATATATGTAAGAGTTAACAAAATGTTTTATACAATTTATAACTTTAATATGACAACAATGATTTTGTTTTACTTCTACAAGCATGCATAATCGAAATACAAAAGTACATACTTACCTACAGAATTTTCGTCACGTAACAAGTTTTAATTGCAATTTTTATAAAAATATAATAATATACTCACTTAATATACGAACATATAAAGCTACCTACAACAGCTAGCTAGATACAAAATCATGAAATATCTTCTGTATAAAATTATTTAAAGACAAGGAAGTATATAAGTATTAAATTGTTATTTTGATTGAGGTCGATCTACAAGGAAGAGTTGGACGTATAATTAGATACAATTGGAGTACCAGCTAACGATGAACTGACTAAACATGGCCGATTTAGGAAAGTATCTTCAAGAATCAGGGCTCGGTTATCTGTTGTAGATGCTGTCGATGGTGGTGTATATCTGGTGGAAGTGCGGGCGCTTGTCGGGCTCGTACTCCCAGCAGCGCAGCATCAGCGCGTACACGTCCTCGGGGCAGCCCTCGGGCGCCGGCATGCGGTAGCCTGGTGTATCATACAATTGGTGAAGTTCAGTATATTGGGCATAGTCCAAGTCTTTACACTTATTACCAAGGCAGTCCAGGTGTGCATCATGTACGACAGAATTGTTATATAACAGAATTTCACTATATTGTCCACGGAATTGTGAACGAGTCCACCGCTTTATAATGAGGTACGAGGTATTCGAACTAGATCTAGAGTAAGTTGCTCTAGTTGGAGTCTGTACCTTGGACAGAATTTGGTAGTCATCTGCTGGTGGTAGAACATTTCGTGCTTCGTCTACGCCACATTATTTCTGCCTTATAATAGAAATTCTTGCTGTGTGCACTTACGATCAGATGCAATCAATCAAAATCTAATTCAATGTCATAAAGAAAAATCAAACTTCTTTGGGATTGATTGCAGATGTCTAAAGGTAGCTGTGAATGAATGAATGAAATAGATCCTATTTAAAAACATTGCCGCAGATTTTTTATCCTACTAAGCAAATCATTTATGAGAATATTAATACATCCGCTACCTACAAGTGCGCACACAATTCTACCGTATTGTTCCTAATGTAAATATGTAACTAAGATACTGACCAGTATCAATTTTCTCTCGGGCGCGAGAGTTGCTCATGCCAGCGTAGGGCGTGTCGCCCTTCGAGAAGATCTCCCACGTCAGCACTCCGTAGCTCCACACGTCGCACAGGGACGTGTACTTGCCTGCAAAAATTACAAAAAAAATTAAAAAGCAGCCATGAGGACTGCCAACAGAAGTGAAAACTTATTTAAAAAAAAATTTAAATTATATTTTGCAATTTCAAACTGATTGAAATATTTATTATGAATTATATAGATATATTTTATAACACGAAGAGTATCATTGACATCATTAAGAAGTATATTTTTATTTCCGATGAAACGAAAACCACTTTTTTTTTAATTCGTCAACTTATCGGATAACGACACCACTCACGGATGAGTCGACAACTAACAATATGAAAAGAGTGGGTGGCGTATGTAATGTGACATAAGTCGTTATTTGACGATGTTTACCCGCTCATTATATAGGTACACTAGTATAACACATTTTAAAACCAAATAAAAATCTCTATAAATACTCGTAACATACCGAAATTGAGCGCTTCCGGTGCCGTCCACTTGATCGGAATTTGTTTCATGCCGCCCGATACGATGTACTCCTCTTCTTCCCTCGACATCCCGAAGTCGGATATCTTGACGATGTTGTCGTCACCCACGAGACAGTTCCTGGCGGCCAGGTCCCGGTGGATGCAGTTCTTGGACTCCAGATACCGCATCCCGGCGGCTGCGTCCCGGCACATCGCCAGCAGGGACCGGGAGCTCAGGGAAGAGGAGCGCGTGCGAAGGAACGTTAGTAGGGAACCGCCTGGAATCATTACATTTGGGGTAAAGTTTTTCGTATGTAAAGCAACAGAACAATGTTGTGTCCTTGTTAAAACGATCTAATGTGTCGCACTTGGTATGTTCATAGGCCGTAGTAACTATTATAGTACATCTTAATGGTTTCTCGTTTTTATAATTAATACTAGAATTAATGACTCCTAATTTACAGCTAATAGAGTATTTTCTGATAGTACGTATGATAAATATGAACCAAACAACAACATATCGTATTTATGGTTTTACTTATATAATGACATGCTTCTTATTTTGTCCTCTTAAACTTCCTATTTATATATATCGAGTACTAGACTAGTTAATGTAACAACGAAAACTTAATTTAAAAACGGATTTGTTCATCACTCGGGAACAGTTTTTCTTTGGATAAAACATACTAAAACTTATTGTCAATGTGTGTTTTATGATAGTCGATTGTACAGTTAGGGCGTGAAAGCGTAACAAACAAAATCAAATGCAACATCAACATCAAAAGAGAATATGCTCACCTGATACAAGTTCCATGACTATCATGATGGGCTGCTTCTGCACGGCGATGCCGATTAGCCGCACGATGTTGGGATGCTGGTACTGTTTGAGGATACGGCCCTCTTGCAGAAAAGTACGCTTCTGCTCGTCTGGGAGCGCCACGCGGCAGGTCTTCACCGCCACTTCCTGACCTGTGGTCTTCAGCCGCGCTTTGTAAACGTCGCCGAAATTGCCCTGTAAATTGTTGTTAAGAAAAAAAGGTAAGGTTTATGCAGCTGAGTGGGTTCTCATTTAGGATCAGTTAAAATGAAATAATATTAGATGACTAAAAAGATGCCATGACATTAGCAACATGGCTTTTGGAGCTAAGGTCGTAGTTTTGTATTTTTTTAATTACTAGCATGTTTAATGGGGAGTGAGGAGTGATCCCGACATCTTGGTCGTAAATCCGTCACTCTAGTTATGAAAATGTGTTCGTTTCATTAATTACTTAAATTTTTAGTGCTTCTAGCTAATCTGTTTAATGCTCACAATATTAACCAGTTTATTTATTAAGATCCACTATAAGACATCACTACTTCTAGGGTCTATTTAACGCAAATTGACGGGCAACGGAACCTCTATCAACTGTCTTTAGTACGAAAGTCCTGACTGACCCTGCCGATCTTGTCGAGCAGCTGCACGTGGTCGTTGTTGAGCTCCCAGGTCTCGCGCGGCACGGCGCGGCGCAGCAGCGCGCCCGAGCGCGCCGTCACGGGCACGCCGCTGGCGCGCTGCCACGCCACCAGCTCCGCCACCGACGGGAACGCCGCGCCTTCGAACCGGTAGTGGCCCTGCGGGGGTAAACGCGTCAGTGTGTTGGGGAAGTCATGTCGAATGAGGGGAGGAGTGATGACGAACACGTGGATAATGTATGGTTTAATAGCATGACAGCCAGGAAGGGGAGGTCATGAAGATCACTTAAATACTTTATGGTTTAGTAGCGTGACGCCCTGCTACTAATATTGGCGCTACCGTAAACACGATATCATGTGCCTATGTGTGTAGGTCAATGTATATAAGGAAGTAATAGAACAATGGTCTAAGGTCTCTCTCGTGTAATGTCTAAGTCTAACTAAATTAATTTAGATACCCAAGTACATAGACCAAGTATATTGAAATGTCTAACTTACCTCCGGGGTAGTTTGCACAATAAAATGCTTGTGCTGCCCCCAACACACAGACAGCACTAACTGCCTGGCATGGTTTCTCGTTGTTTCGCGTACGAGATAATCCCCGTCATTTCTCAGAAGCCTGACCACTTCTTCCCGAGGAAGCACTCCATGGAACCATTCCTGCTCCACCAATGAGCGTTCCGTCTCGCTCACACTCACCTGGAAATATTACAGATAATAGAGATGAGATGATTATATGTATAATTTAATAGCAGTAGTTGGTAGTAATCTCAGATGTATCCAATTAAAAAATACATATTTGTTACAAGTATGACAAGCATGGTGTACAAGTGCAATATACCATGCTAAATAAAGATAGATAGATTTTTTTTTCATATTTATGCTTTGACAATAATAAACAATGTACAAGAAAATGCACACCGATAGATAGATGCGCTTTTTTTATAACAACGTTATAAAATATTGCGTTTTTACCTCACATTTGTAATAATAATAAAGCGTATCTAATAATAAAACGGTAAAAGCTGATGTGACCGCCTATGTGACATCAAACGTGAATTTGCTAATTCATCGTCAAATATCTTTTCTACAAAAAAAATATTTTGGATTTAACTAAAAATCTGTTCAGATGAACCAGAAGTACTTGTGATGTACTTTTGTATGTAAAAATTATACAATTAGGTATTTAAATTAAGAAGAATAAATATTACAAACTCATAATTTGCAAAACTGCATATTGGCAAAAGTTATGCAAATCAATACCGTCATATTCGGAGAGCATACTATAGTGTTTAAAAAGTAAAATTTCATAATGAATCGTAGGATTTAACTAAATAGTAGAAGAATTTATCTATGTGCGGACACGGACCGACGGAATAGGAACTGGTAAGCAGGTAAATCAATTTTATTGGAATTACGATAAAATATCAACCACATTAAATTCAGAATGCCTATTACCTGTATACCGTGATTAATCGCAATTGTGGTGGCGATAAAACGTATTAAAATTTTATTCAGATGCATAAAACATATTTCAACCTACAAGATTCTTCATTAACACGTGAATGTGAAATAATTAACACCCTAATAAGACATCAAACAAGTTAGTAGGTATGTATAAGTTTATCTATCTATATTGCACACAAAACACACTAATTAATCTGTAATACGAATATTAAGTACATGCGGCTTATGGCTATTTGACAATACAACTAACACAACACAAATACACACCCACACACAAAAAATACAATGTGACATACGTCATTTTCAAGTTCTAGTTGTAATTGCTTCAATCGCTTCTTCCTGCGGGGAAATGCGACCGGTGGGAGCAGATCCGAATTTGTGATATACATCGCAAACGGATCCATGACTCACGCGAAAACTGTTAAAAACTTCCCATCAAACTTTGATACTACGTTAACAAGCTTTCATAAGCCTCGTCAATGGATATATTTACGAAAAAACAGGACGAACTTGACGTAAAACGTCGACCGAAACGTGCGCAGACTCCGCGTAAACAGAGCATTTCTGGAACGTCGCAAGCGGCGTCACCTTGATTTTGAAATTGTGTTTTAGAGCGAACTGGTGCTATTTTAATTTTATTTGAAAGCTTATTCCGGTGCGAAGTTCGTGCGGTGCCCGTAGGATGCACGGTGGCTAATAATAGCACCGAATCTTCGATAGGGGGCGGATGAGTCGTGAACGGAATTACTTTTATTCCTCCAGTGCTAAATTTGTAAAAAAAAGCTCCATGCATCGATGCCATGCGTTCGCCACGTGGTTAGCACTCACCACACCGTTAGGACACGTAACACTGCGATGCTTTCTGCGTCGCTTCAACACGCTATCGCTGCCTACTCGACAATGCACATAGACATCCACACGCTTACACAACCGCCTCTTCAAGACCATCCGCTTTTTGCGGAGAGTCCGTATGAGCTTTACCGATTCTGCGGGACCTTCGCTGCTGCTTCGATACGTTTTTGGAGGTAAGGCAGGGCTCGATGGAACTGATTTGCGTCTGAACGGACGCGTGAATAGTTTGAAGAATGGCCTCGGAGGTATTATCGAGTGGAGGTGCAACCGCAACGCGTCCACCGACGCCTTTGAGGCTACCGATCCATGATCCTGACAATTCAATTTAAATAATTCACGAATTGTTACTATGTTAGTAAGTAAAAATGTTTTGTTTAAGTTGCCTATCTCTCTCGAGAGACTACAAATTAGTTACTTTTCCTCAGCGTTTAACGTTACCAATGAGATGGAATTGCTGCCACTACCACAACCTTAATGGGTAGCTTTTCTTGATTTTGAATCAAATCCTCCTTGATCCGGTTTGTTTATGCTTCTATCACAGACGTCTAAGACGCGGAAGCAATTTTTGGGGGAGGCAATCCTAATACACTTAAGAATTCCTTGTAGGTCTAATTCATGGTCCTATGGAACAAAAGAATCAAATATGCCTAACGATCTGCCCAAGAGCCTTTACGCGCTGTATAGCATACTATTTCTTGTTGTTCATATATAAATAGAACTATGGGTAAGCAGATATCACAGACGTGTACCATACCTGGTGGTCAGGCGAGCTGCCGTCCAGGCTGTCGACGCCCACGGTCTCCGCGGAAAGATCCGGGCAGCCGCTGGGCGCCTCCTCGCAGCCGAGCTCAGCCAGCGCCGCGCGGATCATCTCCGCCTGCTTGGCGCACTTCCGCTCAGCCACGCGGAGCTCCATCAGCTTCACTGGTTCCGATGTCGTCACCGGGATCGGGGGTGGCGAGTGCCTGTTTGGACATTTGAGGAGAAAAAATAACGAATTTTTATAATTATATCTGTAGGATTAACTAAAATAAAATTTGTAACTAGACATCTAAATTAGCCAATGTGCCTCCAATTTGTATTTTAAATAAAGAAGGTTTTTATCTCAAAATAACTCTTGCCTTTGTCCTAGTTTTTTGGAACGTATTTTTTTGATTATGAAGTTTTATAGAAACATTTGTCACAAAACGAAGTTGCCAAAACTAATTCGCCGATCATTTTCGTCAAAATCAATCCAATGAAATGACACAATAACACAGTAACCAAAACCAATTCACCGATAATTTTTGTCAAAATCATTCAAATGATCTGCAACGATACAATAAACTAACCTGTCAATACCATTGACACCGTTCGTGATCCCGGTATTATTGTTTTTGCAGACTCCATTCCCGATGATCTCGGGACCTTGGAGCGCTGTTTGCTTCTCCCGGTTGTCCTGCAATGTGGACTCCAGTTCCGTCAGCTTCTCCTTCAGCCATTCCACCGTGAGGTTGTCCACTGTCAACTGATTTGGCTGGAGTTTACCACTGGTATCTTCCACTAGGCTCTCGTCGAACGTGAACGGCACTGGTGTGGAAGGAGGTGACCTGAAAAATATTTTCTCCGATATCGTATCAAGAAATCTTTGCTTTGTATGTAGCATAATCTACTACAAATGTTTATGGAATAATTTCTTCAATGGATTTAGAAGTAATTTTACAGTAGTTAATCTAACTTAGCAATGAAAGAATGTAAGTACGAGTACCTACTCGTATATATTTACTGGGATTTGGGGATTAACAAGCTTCTAAAATATTTCCAGAAAAATGTTTAAATACAGAAGGTATTGAAATAAATTGAGTATCTTAGAAACTTTCATAATTTGCATTGCTGTTCTAGAACCAATAGCATGGTGAGACGGATATACTAATAGGCATTTAAATTTTGTCATTATCATTAAGATAACATATTATAATTACAGGGAACCACTTAACATAGTGGCCACTTAACATTATCTATTCTTAAAACTTCCACAAAACGCTAAAATATTCAATTGATTTTTTTCAAACAATTGTACTAACTTGTACTTGTCTATGAATTCTTTGTACTCCTCATGAGGCCTTAGGTTCTGCACCGTTGACTCTATCTTCGTCTGGATCTCTCGAAACTTGTCCGTGCTGAAGTCTGATCGCTGGACCACTTCCACCAGAATCCCTTTCCTGTCAACAGACCGGGTACATTTTTTTAAACTATTTATGCATCAGACGCTCAAAAACAATGTTACATGATTGTAATCTTACTATCCTACTAATGCGAAAGTTTGTGAGGATGTTTATTACTCTGAATAGAGATGAAATTTTACAATATTATAGCTTATACATCGGAACAGCATAGGCTATAATTTATAAAGATAAATAAAATAAAATAAGCTTGCCAATTGTGAGATGCATGACAAAAATTGTAACGACACCTCAATAATACTTCGCATTACTTCTATCCTACTTGTGATCTAGTTCAAAGGCAAGTGCAAGGCAAGCGTCACGGATCACAGCGCAAACATAACTCGATGCGTGTACAGAGGACGAAAATCAAGTTTTCACGCACTGTTAACTTTAATCATTATTACGTTCTTACATACATTACGTTCGAACACACATTGATTGTTTGTTTCTTCTTTTATATATTTTTTTACAATGGTATAATGGTATAATGGTATGGTGGTAAGTGGTCACTGCCGGTCAGGTCGGTTAGGTCGACTACATATGCGTTGCTACCACTGAGGATTAAATTTGAACATCTCCATTAACCACATCTCCTTTACCACACCCGATTTATCTATACTTATATGTTTCCAGATATATATTTTTATTTATTTTACCTCCATTCCTGTTTTTGTAATCACTACTTACAAAAACAGGAATGGACTTACTACTACTTAAAACTACTTAGGTAATTTATCTCTATGCATTATCTCTTCTACCTTTCTATCTTCTTCTATTATTCTTCTATGCACCTTTGACCACCGTTTTCGATTGATTTTTTTCCCCAATACGAATAAATCAACAATTATAGTAGTATTATGTCCCAAGGCCGTACATAACCTCGTAATTTATATAGATCGTAAGATCCACAGGGTTTGGCAACGTCGGGCGCGGCCGGATATTGGATTGGGGAGACCGCTAACGGCATATTATTTTCGGAAGGCACGTTGTGCAATCGGTTCCAGTTGTTGTCTACATGTCTGTTATACAAATTTTCATATCGATATATTTTTTCTATTAAGATTAAAGTTCGAGAAGATTTTTGCTGATGTTCAACCCTCCACATTCTTGGGATTTAGTAACAATTATGTAACAATGATGCGTAAAAATGCGTAAACGCGCATGAGAATACCAATATTGATCAGACCCATCCAGCGACTGACCGCGCCCGACGTTGCTTAACTTGCGCGATACCAAGCTACTCCGCAATACCACCGAAGAATCAAGAATCACAATACAGCAGATCTTGATCACTGATATTTTGTCTATGTCTATGTTTTTTGAAAAACATTATCTAAGCTTAATTAACTCCGCTTTAAAATTGTTTTCTCTGTACCTACTTAGACCTTACAAACACTGAAACGATAATAGAATCCTATTATCGCGTTATCTGAAGTGTTAACCACATATTTCTTGTGAATCGTTCTAGAATAGCTGAGTGTCAATTGTTTACAGTATTGTTTTGCCTTATTATCATAAGTTACAAGTGCCCTTATCGTTGAGGTGTAGAGCCTAAGCCGCGAGGAAAATTCTATGAAATTGTGGAATAATAAACCTGTAAGTAGTCTAGAAAATCCACCTACTCATATTCACAAATTTAAAATTTCGTTTCGGTATTGTTGTCGGTCAAAATATATATTTGGCTGAAAACAATAATCTTTATCCTGCCAAAGGTTATGCTCAAACAAGTACCATTTCTATGCATAATGAAAAAGTTGTCTTGAATTAATCTACTAGCATTTAGGGTACAATAGGCAATTGCAAAAATGGGTGCTACGTATATGATTGTGACATACGTTGTTGACATACCCAAAAGTCGAACTAAACGATTTGACAGCTCGTTTTTTATGAGAGTCGTCGTTCCAAAATTTGGAACGACCTGCCTGGGTCTATTTTTCCCGATAAGTTTAACCCTTTAGGAACCTTTAAGAGTTGAGTGAACAGGTTTCTTTTGGATGGGCGTGTACCACCTTCGTCTTTCTACACTTCTACACTTTCCATCAGGTGAGAAGGAAG
>DWGW01001598.1:0-11029 GCA_018247775.1 Udranomia orcinus
CCACGCTCAAAATGTGTAACTTGAAATAATGTCAAAGAAAAAACTTAAATGAATATGAGTGCCGCACGTTTTTTTATTGATGTAAGCCCACCTGACGTTGAGTTATCAGCCGCCTAGACATTTGCATTCGTGAAACCTCAGATTAGGTTTCACGAATGCAATGCTGGCTTCGAAGAAGCTCTTTTTGTGCTTGGTTTCAAAACCAGGACACAAGAACAAGAACAAGAACACTGCTATTATAGCTCAAATACGTGTGGCGGTGTTGCCTCCTGAGTCGAACCGTAAAAGGTCCTACCTTTAAAACATTTCAAAACGTTTTAAAAAGCTTTAAAGATTGCTTTTGTATACAAACTCGCAAACATTACCTCTATATTAGTATAGATTCATAGTATTATAACAAAATTAGATGTAGAACAGCCTCAGAGCAGAGAGGGTTCACACGGGGCACGCGCGTGGGAACCGGCGCGCGCGTAACAGCGCGCAGTGACATAACGTCTTCGGTCACACGCCGCTACTATTGTTGTTATGTTATTGTCATAGTGCTCCGTAATTAGTGATTTACATTTTATGTAACAAATTTGAGTAGGTATATAGAGTTTTTTGCGTTCGATTTTGATATCGATGGTAATTTCGTTTCGCGCGCGCACTTTTATGATTTTTAGGATGTTTTGGTTCTCTTAAAGTATACATGTATCTCGTCAAAAGACGCATTATAAGGTTGTTATTAGGTCATTACCATAAACTGACTAAGAGGCAACTAATAAAATAGGCGACCAATAAGGTAAAAAGGCCACTAGATATCACTAATAAAATGGTATTAATTTAATGCATAAGCTCTTATATATTGCGCAATGTAACAAAAAATCCTCTGTGAGGCAATATCAGATGTTAATAAATAAAACAAAAAGCTATGTGGGCGCGTGCATTCATGTGATTGCACAATACACGCAGAGAGCGCAAGTAGGGACGCATCCACTTTATCTTTGCAAACTGCAATTGGCAAAGATAATGCTTATGATTTGTACGATATAAAACGAGAAATAAAAATTAATGTTTTTATTGTTAGTAAATTAATAGACAATAGTTCAGTTGATAAATTAATTTAAACTTATCTTATAAAACATTATGTTTTTCTTATACTTATCTTATAAAACTTAAAGTTTTTAGGTTTTATATGTTTAATTTAAAATATTATAAAACTGTTACAACAGTGTAACAAAGAATATTAAATTTGTTTGTCATTTTTAAAAAAAAGTTGTGTTGTTGTGTTGTAAGTATTGCATACTTATGTTATTAAACGACTTATGTTTAGTACTAAACCGGGAAAGAAATATAATATCTTAGTCGTGTTTAAAGTCTTAAGGGAAATCAACTATATGTATATATGCATGTGTTATTATATTTCACCCAATATACGATTAGTTTAATACAAAAACACACAACTAACGTTATTAAAGTAATAATTCACAAAAGTGACCTGTCAAAAACTCAAAGTTGTTAATAGAAATCCCACGCACGCCACTCACCGCGTAGTATTACGTTACTGATAAATTATGTTCTATTTATCTTCATGACAAGTCTTCCTTTGAAGCAGTTTTTCTTACAAGCACAAAAGAGTCTAGCAAGTTGATACGTAGTTAAAGAAATATTTCTACACGTTTAATACCTGAGTATAATAAGTATTACTCATACAGACTACACGGCTGCGGCTGGTAACGTATCAATTTAGATGTCATCTACATACGAGTATATTAAATCAAAATGATGTACTGAAATCGGATCTTCATTTCGGGGAAAATGTTATGTCTTATGAGCGTTTATGAAAAATTACTTCAAAGCGGGGGGAAATGTGACTTTCAGTCAGTTGGTAAGTGTGAGGGGTATTGCCTTATTCTTTTCATTTTACACCAGTCCTGTTGATGAAACTGATCTTTTCACTACAGTGTAGAAAGTGAAGTAAAAAATAATCAATATTTAAAAATGAATAGAGAAGAAAGAAAGTACATATTTAAAAACAATCCTATTCTACAAGCCTTTTAGTGTAATATTTATTGCAGAACAGGTTATGAGTTTTTCACATGCGCGGTGTAAATATAATTAATTACAGCTAATGACCCGCCCCGCGGCGACATGTGCGAGTTATATACAATTAGTTATTGTACGCGTTAAATTCTATTAATTAATTCAGACGAGTTGGTATTTATCAAAACTCTAGGTGGAAGGTGTTTTGTTCCAATGTGACGTAATATATGTATATGATGATAGTATACCATATCACTTGTTCGTGTGTGTACGATTATATTTTCATAATAATATTATGTTGTCTTTGAAGAATGTTTAAGTACGTTCTACCAAAGTTTACGTATGTTTATTTAGAATTATAAACATACACTTCAATTTTATTTAAATGTTTATATAAAATTAGCCTCATTTACTTCTTATAACAAAAGCCAGCTTATAAAAGTCCTGTTAAATTCGGTCAAGACACCGGGTCTTAGGTAAACAGAATATAGCAAGTATTTACAAGAGTTGTAAGATGTTAAGTGTAAACAAGTGCTGCAAAGCCTGCGGACGAGCACGGAAGTCGCCTCAACGTAACGTAAATCCCTAAGTTCTGAACGTGGAAGCTCTCTTGGCTCGCTTACAAACTGGAATCCTTTGAGACGGATTCCGTCTGCTCCAACCTCATGTGGAAGAGGAAAGAATTCTACATGAGTTTTAATCTCAAATATTTGTTCGAATACAAACTGCATTTTGATCGCAGTACCCATTATTATATTTTCTTCATTTTTATTCATAATTTAATATTTTCAACAAAGAAATGTTTTTAACTTTGGTATTTTTTTACAATAACTAAATCCCTTGCAAAAATATTGCTCCGGGACTTTTAGATTTAATGAAAAAATGGAGCTTATCCAAAGCCTAATTCAACTCAAAGCGTGTACGAAGCCCGAAGCGTGTCAGCCAGCAGGCAAGTGGGGCGGCACCGGTGCGGGTACCGTTGCCATCTGACCCACTGCGCGCCCGGAATGCGCCGCGCGCCCTCCGCTGCGCGCCGTTCCACTTAGAACAACGTAACATGGATTTATACTTTTATTTTTGGATACCAGTGGAGTACCTTGGCTCGGGTTCCCCAATTATGCCTGGATTTTACGTTACCATGCTACGAACTATGCGATTATATAATTGAGGTAGTACCTGATGCAATGATGTTCACATTTAAACACTTGGTCGATTCGTACGAAGGGTTTCACATGACCATTAAAAATAGAATATTTCAAATAAGGTTGATTAAATTGCCTGAAACGGCAAATCTGAAAACTCATTCATTCACCTTTTCTGAAAGCCATCTGATGTAACGAACCCATATTAAATAATCACTAGAGTTCCCGGGATTCAGATCCAGCCTCAAACAATACTAAAGTTGTATCTGAAAGCGAATAATGATAACGTAACGAAGGAAATGAATCCTTTGCCTTTTGTATTCTGTCACTAATCCCAAAATACGAGCTTTTACAATACATATCGTAATTATTAATCATATATCTTTAAATCCGATGCGAAAATAATGAGCGTTGGAATTTCAATACGGATGTATTGTATTGGGACAAAATCATATATGTATTGTACATATTTTGAGCAGTCGTAGCCAACTTGCGCATTATTAAAAATAACAACAATTTCATAAATAGGACTTATAGTACGCGTATATTAAGAATTCTAAAAGCCTCTTGTAGTAGTAGGCCAAAAACCGAGTGTATAATTCTGTTCTGCTGTTTAAATCTGACCCCATTGAATTGAGCATTACGAGTTAGTCTAGTTACTAAGAAAATAACATACTGCAACAAAACGTTGCTAATTTTCCGCACATTACGAATATACATTTTGATACAGTTAACAACCATCACTGCCATTACATCGTATTAACGGCAATGAAACCAGTGAGCAAGTGTGTCGCCTACTGTACTGCATTGTCTAGAGTGGAACACCACTATTATTTCACTATTAGCACAGTAACATTCTTCTTAAAATAATAGACGAAATCACTGTACAAGTACGCCATTGTTTTAGAATGTTTATATTTCATGTGTTACATTTTGGACATGGAATACATATTTTTATTCACAATATAAACGACAAGCCCGACACAGCCGACAATTAAAATGCAACATGTTTATTCAATTGTTTGTTGTTGCTCTGTTGTAAAAATGACAATAGATGGATAGGTCCAATTTTCTATGATTGTAGTGTCTTAATCAAAATAGTAAATAATTATGGACCAAACCAATTAAGTATGCACAATGCGTTTATTGTTAGTATTGATAAACTAATATTTATACTGTCACTAACTTCATAATAAATCTATATATTATAACTTATAATATGTTTTATCAGGAAGCATGTTGCCAATAGATACGAGTATATATTAAAGTTTATTGGAATTGGAATCAACATAGGAACAATTTAGAGAAGATATTTATGTTTTTTTTTATATAATTTTTATACATTTACAAAAAGCATGACTCGTGAAATTATAGCTGGTTCTAATGAAAATAATTTAAAGAATTCCACCAAATGTAAGGTTATATATAGACTAACCCTCTGAGTAATATTCTTATGAAACTCAGAACAGAACTACGATTATTAACTTTTAGTTCTTACTTATGTAGAGCCCTACAACTGTATTATTTGCATTTACCTCGAATGCTCCACAACGGAGTTCGCTTCCATTGTACTAAATACTACTTGAATAACTTTTAAACTCTTCGTTTCAAAGTTTCTTGCAGAAGCGCATAAGGACAACACTACAGTAAAATCTTCGTGAACTTTGCTAAAGATGTACAATTTAAATTATCTTGAACGTCGGTATGTGGGTGCTGTTGAGTAGATGTCTGCTTCTGATAGCTGGTGTTGACCACGTAACGTTGCAACTGTGTGCGCTCGCTCGAGCAGTTTAGTAGAAGTCGCGCAAATAATTGTATATAGTTCTGTCTCGTGGCCTCATTTGCGAGTTGGAAACTTAAAACAACGTCACCGGTACAAAGCGAGGTCGCAACGAGAACGCTGAAGCTACGTAGCGCTGCTTCGTTAAGATAATACTTTTGCGATTATTTTCTTTAGCAAAATTCGTGATTCCTCCCTTTCATTCCGAATGCTGATATACTTTTTATGAAAACCCCCAAATTTACATAATCAGCGATCCGCCCGCGGTGAAGGAAAATTTAACAAAGCCTGCACTCGGGCTCACAAGGTGCGCAGAATGGGCCGCACAATGGGGAATCGCGCGAGGTTCCTGATAGCAAAGGTCCCGATGAAATTGAATAAATTGGAACAATAGCCCTACGGCAGGATCATACACACTAACAATATTATCTACTCTCAGTTGAAATTTAATGTTTGCTGATCGGTCTTTAAACATATTAATAAGTTTGTTGAAGAAACGGTAAAAGTTTCTTAATTAAGATTACGAAGTTTTTTTAAATTATGAACAAGTATATAAGAGTTCTATAAATAATATTCGGGAATAAGTTCATTGCCATACTCTTTAGTATAATTAGAAACAGTATGAACAAGTAATAAGAATGTCTCTTTTATGAGCGAATAAACAATTTAAAAAATGAATTGCGCTTGTTGCCTTAAATGGCAATAGAAAAATACATTTTACGGGACAATTTTTCTCTAAATTTAGATTAAAGTATAAAATTGGCATGATTTCTACATAGAACACCATAAATAAATATAAACGGCAACATACTTAACATTTGAAATAGGGGCAACGCCATCCAATGCCAAAATATACTGTTTTCGCTCATTCATGATGCAACTTACTAGACGAAGCCAATTTTAATGCTTTTAAAATTGCACATAACATATTTGGATATTTTGTAAGACATATCCGCTTTGAAACAAAATTAAATATATAAAAAAAAATGTACCATTAATTTTCTTTATCTCCCTACAAGTTCGAGAGAGAGAGAACAGAGGTATCTGACCTAGAGTTCGAAGAAGCCTTCTTAATGTCGAACCATGAGGCATAATGCTAAAATATTAAATCTGTATGAGCACTGACAGTGATGATTTAATATAGGAGACGTTTTCTCGCGACACGCTCCGCGGACCGCGCGCGATCTCTCAAACCAATCGCCGTCGACGCAAAAACTACCATTGCGCCTCACTTTCCGTTTCATTTGCCGTCCCGTCTACCGCTGTATTAATTTACTTACAAAAATTACCTATTACAATTTTAACTGACCTTAAAAAACAGATATTCTCAAGCGCCATCATTCTGTAAGAACGCGCGCAGATAGCGCAGATAGTCATATGTCAAAGAATTATTTCTACAAAATATCCCAGAATAACTTTCTAAGTCGGTACTCTCATATCAATACGATTTATTTTGACATCAGTGGCATGTACGTTTCACAGAATTAAAGTAAAAGATGAAAATATCAAAACAGATACTCAGCTACTACATACAGATACTACATTAATCAACCGATACACTTCCAAGAATTGTCCAAGTATTCCGTTTTGATTTATCCTGTTTCGCTCGGAAGACAAGCGACCCACCGTATTGACCAAACACGCGCCAGCTCGCTCGAGTATTTGTTGACAAACATTGCATTTTACCTCTCGAGCAGATACATGCAGCCATGTGTCTCGTTTTAGTTTTATCTCTGTTATTATCGGATATGATACCGGAAATCTTGGAATTGTTTATTCTTAACTCTTTTCACGCGAAATTATTAACATTTGTTACCGAATTAAATAAATAAGCATTATTATGTCTGAACAAACAAACAATACAATAAGGATATTTATATCATAATGCCGAACACAGAAAAAATAGAGGCGCCATCAATAAAATTATAATAAATATGGACTATTCCTAAGCGCGTAATAACTCGTAAATTTTGATAAGTCAAGCTTTAAATACATGGAAAACCACTTTTTATGCTGTTTTGAAGGCGCCTCGTGGAGAAAATAAGCCTGTAGTTTAAATTTATAGGTGTGTGTTCGTGCATTAGCCGGCAACAATGCATATCTTAATTTGTGATGAAACCGTAAAATGTCGCCTCATGCAAATTGAAAAGTTGTGGTCCAAGCTACTGATAGTTTAAATAAAGTAATCTTTCATTTTTATCTTTGTTTGATGCTTGCTAGTATACTTTTACTCTGTTACTCAAGCCTTATTCTCTCAGGTTATCATAAGTCTCAGTTAGTAAAACATTGTTAATAATCCTCCTTCCTGAATCGCGAGGCAAAGGAAAGGAATGCGCTACCTTAGTTTGTTTTCCCAGACTCATATAATTCAAGGCAAGAGTGAATAGGCTTTATCTAAGCGAGCGTGCTTTACTTTACATCGTATCTTCCGATTGGGCAAGATTGCGGTCAAACGCTGTTCGTCTGTCAAAAAAATGTCTAGTACTAGAAGAGTAGTAGTAGTAGCTATGCCCGCTCCCGCTAACTCTTGGCACTTGGCGACAGAGCCGGCGCCAACATTCCGCCCGCCGAACGGCACTTTTTGTACGACACTTTAAATTGTCCATCGGCGCCACCACACAAATATCGCTCACATTAGCAAGACGAAGTGGCTAGGCGATCGGATTTGCATAACGATTCTCTCATAATTAAAATAAACTAAACATCATAGATGCATCAAACAACATTTTTATGGACGTAAGTAATATCCAAAACTCTTTCTATCGATTTAAATGTAGTCTAATCTCCTGTTTCCGGAGACGTAGTAATTAAAAGTAGTCATTACATCAGTTATCTTTAATTAATGATATCAAATTTTAGAACATAGTAGTTCTGGAAACAGAGTGTTGGACTCGGATTGGAGCGAACTTCTAGTATAAAGCTATATAAATAATAACATTACTATTGATACTTCGGCCGCGAGCTTGCGGCGAAGTAGGTTAGCGTCCTTGTGCAAAGTTCAACCGTAATGATTATTTTGAAAGGTATTTCTTATGAATTACGTGCTCAATTAATTATTTTTTCATTTCATTAATCTTCCCATTATTTGGAATTTATGTAGATTTGTGATCAGGTGAATTCCAATTGAATGTGTGCTCCTGTGCACATTTTGTTGTTTACCTGTTCTCTGACTTTTAACAAGCTCGAAACAAATTAAAATAAATCAAAGTATAAAATAGATCACCTCGTAGGAGGACATAGCGAATGAAGCCGAGGGTAAAACTTTTACCCGCGGCTCTTAAATAAAGCTCATTCAGTTTGCGGCGTGATCGACGTGACGCTGACACACTTCCGAAGAATAACCATGTGAACTAGGTTAATATTCTTGTTTATTCAACATTACATTTTGCGTCTTGTTACGACGATTCGTCTGTCATATTTTATGTTGGAATTGATAGCATAATTTAGCACATTATCTTGGACTAACATAACTATCATCTCAATCAGCGCTGCAGCTAAATTTGACATACAAACGAACAATCGTATGTTTTATGCAAAAAATCTCACATCTAATCAGCGGCTAATTGCTCCCAGTGTTATTCATTGTGATAGATGGCCTTCATTATGACAGAAAAAGACCTAAGGTGCCTTAAGCCATTACTTAAGGATAAAATTTATTCTTCATAAATTAATTCCGACATATTTTACTTGGGCATATTATAATAGCAATTCCTAATTACTGTGTGTGGGGGGGGATCGGTGCAGACAAAATATAAACAGAAGATAAGTTGACGCAATGCTACATCTGAAACCGTAGAGCAGAAGTGCTATAGTTTTCAATAACACGAAGACACGATGTATTAATTGTATAAAATTCAAATCAAACGAAAAATGTGATAAAATGTAATAGATTTCTAAACTGAGCTAGAAACCTAGGAAAAAATCTAGGTTTTGAAATTTTAATGTTATGGTAAATATATTATGTAGGTACGTACGTATAGTTAATGATATCAAATTTTAAAAAGTTTACGGTTACGGAAATGTTGTGGAAAGCTAACCAAAATGCTTGTCACACTAAAGCTATTGTTGAATAGTTAACAAGCGATTCCTATCACAGTACGCGGCACTCCGTGCGGCTCACCGCACTCGTACGAAAGAACGAGTTTACACGTAATTGTGGAGCGACCAACTTTCCGAGTACAGTTACGAGCGAAGATTAAGGCTTTTTGAATAAAATGTGGGTTAACCATATGCGGCATTAGTCCACACGAACTGTGATTTTAATTTCACGAATTCATAGACAGAAGTTTTATTTGCACTAATATAAAGATCGGTTTCTGTAGCTGGTTGGCAATACGCGGCAGTTTTTATTTAAAATTTCCAATAACAGACTGGGAGCAGGCTAGCAATGGTTTCATTTTAAATATGTTTGTTTTAATCTAGTGGTTTACGTTTGACGTTTATGCAAAGTAGTCTACATATCATTAATATTATTATTTATGAGTTGTTGTCAGATACTAAGTTGTATAGGAATTATTCTAACACTGGAGTATAATATGTTTAGAATTTATCGAGATAATATATTTAGAAGTAGCAACAGTGCAGTAATTACTAAGTAACCATTAGTAATACCAGTGCAGTTATAATAACACAAAATAAGAATATTCCTCTAATATTGAAAATGCGAAAGTTTGTAAGAGTATTTGTTACTCTTTCTGCCAAAAACTACGCAACAGACTTAGATGAGACTTTACAGTAATGTAGATTATCAGAATAAAGCACATGCTATAATTTATAACTATATTTTGTAAATTGGCCAAAATATAACAAGTGTTTGTGAGAATATAGTTTTGTTCAAGATTTCGTTCTACTTAATATATAATGCGGGCAAAGCTGCTGGCAACAGCTAGTTCTTCATAACCAGTATTCATTCATAACGTCGGCTCAGAATATGTTTGCCCAAAACAATACAAAAGGAGTCCATCCTTTTAAAATCATCTCATATTTTTAGTACAAGGAAAATCTGTACATCATTCCCAAATATAAAAAGAACGTTGTTACATTAATTAAAACATTTCGAACACTTTATAATCGCACCTAATCATCTACTTGGTTGTCTTTTCCATATTTTTGTTTTAGTAAAGATTTAAAAACTACAAAACCGTCCACATAAGCTAACGTTCTAAATCGAATTTAATAATAGAATTATTATCATTTAACGTACATGTAATTTTAATGAATGTATTTTGATCAATGCATCCTAAGGTTTACTATTTGTAGCTGGAAGAATCCGGTGAGGAGCGGGTAATCAATAAAGCTCTGTTCAGGGTTCAGTTCGGTGAAAACTGGAAAAATGTTCAGCGAAGCAAAACCAGACTAAATTTGTAAACTGCTGCAGAAAAATTTTGCTAAATTAGATTCGCTTTGCTAAAGCTTTCGAGAAGCTTTAAAAGCTCCGCACGTACCAATAGAATATTTGAGCAGTGCATTATATGCATTTTGGGGTGGAAAATGATTTAGCTTTATGGTTTTAACCAGAATTTAAATTCGAGCTATCTAAGAATACAAGAAAATTTATGATAACTAGATTTTATTATAGAATTTGCTTAATTTTACCGCGTACTTAACACCGTTGAGTATTGGGTATCATATTTTTCGTATATCTAAATGAGACACATAATTAAATGAATATATAAAAACAAACCTATAAACAGCAGCAGCGTGACCGCCGCTCCGAAATGCATCACGGTATGTTCTATTCACAGATATGTATCGAGGAGCACAGTCAGTCGCGAGCGCACGCGTGCGCGCGTATCTGCCCGGCCGCGAGACTGCCCGCTGTCGGCGCCGCGCACTAGTTTTGCTGCGCGAGCGCACACGTTATGCAAAGCGACGAACGATCTTCGAACGTACATGTACACTCGGATGCTGGGATCACATCCCCGTAGTGCAAGTTTTTAGTCTACTAATATCCCCCTTTGGCTTGAAATAAACACAACGAATGTAATGAGCACAAACTCTATATGTTTACTAGTAGGCAGTCCAAGGTTCCATCAACCATCTTCCAGTCCCATCATCTGACCAGCTCGATAGTACCATAATATTG
>DWGW01001599.1:0-11028 GCA_018247775.1 Udranomia orcinus
GTTTTTGAAGGTACAGAATATTTTTTTTATATACTCGTATATTACATGGATGGGTTTGATCGATAGTGACAATATTATGTACGTTTACTCGTTGTACTCGAGGGTCTCGTCTGGTCGGTTTGTAGATGGGTTTATACAAGGATGTGGAGGGAAAGGATGCGGTGCGTCTGCGGTGTTTTTGTCCGTCCGTGTATGATGTAATGCGAGGGCGCTGCAGGCACCGAGGGCACTTAAGGGGGATGAAGGAGGAGAAGGAAGAGGGAGGGTGCGGGTCGTGTACGGCGTATGTACTTGTACCATGTAGCTGAGCGTGTGATCGGTCCGCAGCTGGTGTTCTCCGAAGACGGGGAGGGCTGGGCGCGGTTCGTGTGCGGCGTGGTGCGCGGCGCGGCGGCGCGGCTGCCGTGCCTGCTGCAGCACCTCGCCGAGCGCCACCCCGCGCTCACCGTCAAGGCGGGCGTGCTGGCGCGCGCCAGCGACATCGAGACCACCACCGTCGCCAGATACTACCAGCAGGTGGGTGGCGCCGACACACACACACACACGCAGACACATGGAACACGTCCGTGCACAATACTCACACGTGTGTGTGAGCCACTTGAAACACACACACAATGCACATACAATTTTTACCTAGTATAAATTAATATATAATTTTTTCCCTTTATTTTCTGAAAGCAAATTCAAGCAATTTTTGTGAGTTCTTTGAACTATCGTTGGTATGATGTTGTTGATGTGGTTATATAACATATAGTCAATAGGTTATTTGTAATAGAGTAAAATTACCGCTTTGAGTACATTTACACATTTACAGCTACATCTACTACCGAATATGTCGGTAAAAACCTAGCATTAACCAACTTCACTCTGCTGGATCCACAGGTGCAACAGTCGTACGCGGCGGGCACGTTCCGATGCGGCCCGCTGCACCAGATCTCTTTAGTGGGGACGGTGCACGAGGAGGTCGGCGGCTACTTCCCCGACATGCTGCAGATGCTGGCCGAATGCCCGTTCCTTAAACTGGTGAGTGCTTTGTTGAAAATTTGTTGCATATTTTTGGTTATGAGACTTGGTAATAAATTGGTGAATTCGAGTGAGTTTAAAATATTAGATAAAATAGTAGTATATAGGACATTAAATTGGCCGCTTAATACAAATACTGTGTAAATATATTTATTTTATCCAGTATATATGTATAAATTTTAATTGATTGCTTAAAATTGGTCAGCCCATCTCATACAAATACACTTATGTTTATTCTATTTCACAGACAATGCCCTGGGGCCCCATGGCGGCGGTGGAGATGGAGCCCCAAGAGTCCAACGACGGTCCCATACTGTGGATCAGGCCCGGCGAACAATTGGTGCCCACTGCTGAGCTCGGCAAGAGTCCAATAAAGAAGAGACGGTGAGTTTTATTTCTTGTATTGTTCCCTTACTTGATACTTTATTGTCGATGGTACAATTACACAATTCTATAGGTTGTTTTTTATGCTGATAACATAATTAACTTAAAGTGTTAATTGATAAAAGACTGAACAAAAGAGTGCATTAAATTTGAAACTAATAAATTAATATGTTTTGCTTCGATATGTTATGAATTATGGTAATCGGTCTATATTGCTTTGTTTAAGACTTATTTCCGTAATTATTAAAATTACATGGTAGCAGTATAAACATTAATGAATTAACTATTTATTTACATGTGAAAAAAGTCCTTAACTTGTAAAAAAAAGTTCAATTTTATTTCCATGTAATTATCGTAGATTTTTTCACAATACACTGGATCGTGACGTAGTTGTATGTGTGTGTTGTTGTGCGCGCAGGACGGGCATGAACGAGCTGCGCAACCTGCAGTACCTGCCGCGCTACAGCGAGGCGCGCGAGTTCCTGTTCGAGGACCGCACGCGCGCGCACGCCGACCACGTCGGCCACGGGCTCGACCGCATCACCACCGCCGCCGTCGGTGCGTGCCCCCTCCGCTCACCGGTCCCGCCCCACTCCCGCTCCTCTCACCAAACTACACCCGCACCCCACTCTCCCGTACCTATCTCCATCCGCTTCGACCGCATCGACCTTCGACCGCGAGGAGAGGGACTACTTCCACTCCTCCGCTACGACTTCCTTACATGTCACCCCGCGTCCCGCTACGCCGCCGCTGCGAACATCGCTCCCCCGCCTCGCTCCTCCGCCTCGCTCCTCCGCCTCGCTCCTCCGCCTCGCTCCTCCGTATCACCACCGTCACGGTCAGTCTGTATCAGACCGCTGCCATGCATCCCCTCCCCGTTCTCCTACTCCCAGCCTCGCAACCCATCTCCGTTCACCCGCTGCCCCACCTCAGCCATATCATCAATTGAATATTTAACACACATTACACTTGGATATCTCCTAGTGTGGATAAAAATGAACATAACTTTTTTATATTAAGGTTGCAAACTAGCATCATCTTAAAAATCTATAATCCTTATTTTGCTTAACTTGAGAATGGATTTGGAACACTTCGTTAAACCTTCAATTCATAACACACTAGGGCACATACACATTCTTGCTAGATTGTTATGTGACAATATGGACAAATGTGAGATATTATAAGTGCGTTTAGGTATTTTTTCTTAGTTAAATTAAACACTATCCTCTTACTACTACCCTAAAACTTTCCCTTAATTAATAAAAATATATTATTTTAATATCCCCAGGAGTGCTGAAAGCGATCCACTGCGGCGCTGACACGGACCGCGGCAGAATAACCAAGGACGTGGTGGCCTTCCACGCGGCAGACTTCAACAAGCTGGTGCAACTGCTGCAGCTAGACCTGTACGAGCCGCCGATCTCGCAGTGTGTCACTTGGTGAGTCATCATTTGTAATTCGTAAAAAATAGACTAAAAAGTTCATTTTTTTATATTAGTTACTAGCTGTTGCCCGCGGCTTTGCCTGTGTTTTTTATAAAAATATTTTATGATTCTAAAAAAAAAGTAACTTAACTTACTACTTATTACATTAGTTATCTCCCAGTGAAAGCCAGTCCAGAGATTCCACAGATCCAGACAGAACAGACAGACAGATAGACAAACATTGTAAAAAATATATGTTATATGTATGTACCGGGTATATGCGATTATTTTAATATTACAACCAGAAACTCTAATTTTATTTATTTGTGTTTTAAATAAAAACTAAATTAACATATCAAATATATGTGTTCCCGTTCATTTAGGTTGGAGGAAGCGAAACTAAACCAGCTGAGACGCGAGGGCGTCCGGTACTCTAGGCTGCCGCTGTGCGACGACGACGTCTACTTCTTGCCCAGGAATATCATTCATCAGTTCAGAACCATCTCCGCTGTTACCTCTGTTGGTGAGTGAAGTGACGATAAGTGGAGATGTCTATACAAGACGTAAATAATAATTGTTTAAAATATTATGCCGTGTTATAGCAATTGTGTGTGGACCTTTAGCAGACTTATATACATTTTTTTTGTAGATTGAGGTTAAAATCCACTTTGGCGGAGCGCAGAGAATATCACGCATTATATTTCGCAATTAAGCATTTCTAGTAATTACCTTTCATTCTTACTTTATTTCTACCAAAAGTTAGAACCTAGGGCTCTCAGTGATTGGACAAATCCCAATTTAGGACTTGGATTTCGGTTTGTGCTGTAAATTGAATGGACAAATAAGACAGACTTTTTAAAAATATAACCTTAGGATCCTCACAGCAATTGTAATGTTAACTATTGCAGCGTGGCACCTGCGGCTGAAGCAGTACTACCCGTCGTCGGAGGCGTCGTCGCCCGCCGACGAGCGCCCCGCGCCCGACGCAGCACCCCTGCCGCCCCCCGCACCACCGCACCACACACCCGGTGAGCATAGCTTACAAATACCAAATATATTTCCGAAAATAATAAGATATTGTATAGGTAATGAGAATCTAATTTACTAGAATCTTTGAAGCCTTTTTATTAGTGATATATTTTTTTTATATTTGCTTGAATAAACACTAATTTTCTATTTTGCAGAGATAAAAAAATCTTCGACTACAAAACATAAGAGCGGTGTAATAGAGATGAGAGCGTTAAGCGCCAAATACAAGGAGAAACCTGCTTTGAAAATATCCGAGGGCCGCAAGAGTGTAGAAGTGCAGACAAAGACAGAAAAGACAGAGGAAAAGAGAGACAAGAAGTATGACAGAACAGAAAAAGTTGACAAAGACAGAAATCCCCACAGACATAATTCAGAAAAGCACAGATCAACCGAGAGATCAGAACATAGAAATGATAAACAAGATAATAAAGACAATAGACAGACTGAAAAATTAGATGCCAGATCGAGTGACAAAGTATCCAGTGACAAAGTTGAGAAAAACGATATCAAGACAGATAAAGGAGACTATAGAACGGATAAAACTGAGAGTAAGTTAGAAAAGACAGATTTTAAATTAGATAAGCCTGATACCAAGTCCGAAAAATCTGATTATAAGTCAGAAAAACTGGACAAATCAGATATCAAATCTACAGATAAGGTGGTGGAGAGATCACCAGAAAAGACTGATAGGAATGATGTTAAAGCTGTGGAGAATGTTATTGAAAAGCCAGATCAGGTGCCAGAAAAATCTATGGATAAACAAGACAAAATTACAGACAGATCGGACAAATCATTAGACAAGCATGACAAATCGCCAGAAAAGCCTGAGAAATTGACAGACAAAACTGAAAAATCTGACAAGCCAGCTGACATGGGTAAAACTGATAAGTCTGACAAGTCTGACAGGTATCCAGAGAAGTCCATCAAGGTGTCAGATAAATCAGAGTATAGAACAGAAAAGACAGAGAAATCGGACAGCAGAACAGACAAGGACAGGTCAGAGAAATCCCACGAACATCATAGGCGTCACTCGTCATCGAGGCACAAATCACACCACAAGGACCGGAGAGACAAGGACCACAGGAAGGAGCACAGAAGTTCCGACGAGCGAAGAAGTTCGGAACACAAGCACAGAGATAACGACACAGCGAGAGACACGAAGACACGAGACATAAAGTTACCACAACCAGTAAACCGGCCTCCGGATTAAAAGTTTTGAACAAATAGTGACTGAGTGATGTGCGTGTTGAATGTGACTGAAATGAGCTTTGTGCTTTGTGACCGTGTAAATAATCCATGATTTCGTCATGTGTTGAAAATTTCAGTTTGGTAAGTCTTTATTATTTGTTTGAATTTATTGTTGATATATTTAGGACATAAGTACCGTTTATTTAGTTTAATCTAGCTGATCACAAGATCTCAGCGACTTACGTATTTGTTTTGATTTTATAGGTGTTTCTATACGGCAATGGCACGAACAGAAATGTGGCATGAGTGTAAATTTAAAATAAAAGCGTTTGTACAATTCATTGAAGATGTTGATTTAATTTATAGGATACGAGTTTAAGAAACCTTTTTACAAGTTTTCTATGAAACTAAAATTGCACTCGCCACATTAACGTTCTGCTTTTGATAATGAAAGGCAAGTTAAATGTTAAAGATATGTTACGTCTATGTTAAGTTCTTACCGAACAAGAAAGATCTCTGTTCCATGCGTCACAAAGTTCAAAATTCGTTGTATAAACGCACGGAACTCGAATTTCGTATCTCGGAGGAAATCTTGTAAATATTGTAGCATAAGGGGTCTCTTAGAGGCTAAGAAAAGTAAATGTCTGATACGCAGTTTTAGATATTCTCAGCTACAGTTTATACCAGTGAATAATGCCCTTTTGCCTTTGTTATGTATTTTTACTGTTCATTTTCTATTACATATATAATTATCATCCGTTATAGTTCAAGATCATCATATTCATAATTCATAATCAAGACTAGTATTATTCATGAAGATATTTGTTGGGTATTGAATTTATATCTATCTTATTTGACGATCTTTCTGTTTATTCGACTATGCGTTTTTCAAAATTGTCTTAATTTGTAAACAGATTTGTTGGTGCCTAACTTAATATGTTTACTGTTGTTTACACATTGTTCTATTAACTGTTTATAAGTATTGAATAATTAATTAGAATGAATGAAATATCTATTTTGTTGAGCTTAACGGTACTTTACACTTCCGGAACTCACAGAAATGCTTGATCCTTATGATGCTCCTTCACAGTCCAAGCAAAAGTGAATTAAATTCTGATTTATACAAGGATCGAGAAATTTTAACATACTGCTTCCTATTTTGCATTCTGGATATAAAATTAGGATTATTAAGACAAAAAAAAAGGAATATTGTAATAATCTTCCTCCATATTTAAGTTTTATATTAATTGGAGCATATGCAGTTTATACTATTTGTAGTATATACTGAAATTATAAATAAAATTGTTTCAATATACACATAGTGATTTATTGAAACAAAAGATCACTAGGAAACCTGTGGGTTGGATTTTGTTTTTATAATTTTTTTACAATTTAAGACAATTTCAAAAACTTAAGAGAGTGTTGTGTTTGAATGGATAAGTCCAAAAATCAACAATAAGTCAAAAATAATAAGATTTTTCATGGGGGTAATCTCTGAAACTACCAAACCCATTATAAATTGTATATATTATAGAAAAATATTAATATCATACAATGATATAGAATTATCCTATATCAACATAGGCTCTTTTTTATTTTCATATGGAACAAAATTAATAAGAAAAATCGCAATTTTTTTTTTTTATTAAGATTTTAATTTTAGCAAAACATTAACTTATAATTCGTATTAAATTTGTCGCGTTGCTACTGTAAAAATTTGAAAATATTATGTTTTTGAAAACATGCGAAATATTAGCCAAATTAAAGATGAAAGTTATTTAGAAAATAACCAATTATTTTTGTATATGCTTAGTATATTTTGAATGTAAATAAATATTATTGAAATGAAAAAGTTATTTAAAAAATGTAATGTCATAATATAAATAGATTTGGACGTGTCTGTCTGTTCTTGAGCAATTCTCGATGCACAATGTTAAGGAGGTTGGATTTTTATACTAACTTATATTTCTAATCATTATTATGAAGTTAATTTCAAATATTAGTTGAGTTAGTTTCAATATAGAAAGAAAGAAATAGCATTATTAAATTATTTTGTCTTTAATTTCCCTTTGTTTGTGGTAAATTTCAATAATGTGGACAAAATAGTGAATGAATAGCAAAAATTAAATTGATAATACTGGCAATAAAAACAGATAAAATATGTTTTTAATATAAATTAGTATGGAAATTGAATCGCTTACATTTTCTTAATAATACAATTATTTCAGTTATGCTACATTGTATCTACAGAGATCTAAATAACAAGTAAATGGATAGTCTCTATAGCATTCTTACAATATCAAATTATAATACATTTATTGTATGTTGCGAAAATAGATCAGTTATTCATAAAATGTTATTTATATTATTGTGTTTTGATCTGGAGTTTGAACTGGTGAAAAGAACAGATAAAAATATTGTTTACTGGTTCAAATATTTCATGGGAGATCTATTTGTATGTAAAACCATTATGACTCCTGTTTATTTATGTTATTCAGACTTTGTGGGTAGTTTTAAATCATTTTAACGTAGCGCGACATTCAGCTCGTAACTGCTAAGTATTAGCTGTATAATTATTACAATGTCTGCTCTGTACAATTAGCACAATACACTTTATTTCTATGTTGAATATCTAATGATAGTTTGCGGAAGTACTCCAACACCAACTTTGTTTTATAGCAATAGTAATAGTTTTTTTCTGTTTCAATATGAAATGTGTTGTGAGGCAAGTATACTTCTTAAATCTCAAGGTGTTCCATCTTAGGCCTCAGATGTAGCAAAATTGTTTGTTACAGTCTTTTGGAGGTGGATTTTACTTTGAAATCTAATTACAAATGGTTTAAATGACAGGCATCATGCTCCGGTGAGCTGCACGATCGTTTGGTGCTTTTCTCTTTGTGCTAAAAGTGACATTGACCATTTGGAACAAGAATGGAAAAAAAATGTTTTTTTACTATATAATTTATAGCATTTACAGCTTTGTACATAAGTTATATAAATGAATAATATTTAAATTAGATCAATTTTGTTTCTCAGAAACTTTAAAAAGGTAACACTTGTACAATATTTTTAATGAAACTTGAAATAGGTTATCCTGTAAGGTATTATTTTTTTTAAATATTCATTCTTTTTTCAAATGAGTATGTATGACATGTCGCGTTACGTGTAAATGATACTGATCGATAAACATCATAATGATTGTAATTTGAATAGTATTTGTAAACAAGCTATAGAGTCAAGACTAACGCTTGATCAATTTGACTGAGATAGATTGATTTCTTCATATCTGGTCATCAATTGAGAGATAGAACTCTATGTTAACTAATGTTAATTTTGTATTCTGGTTTGAAGGATATGGTAAGGTAGATAGAATAATTTTTTTGTTGAAAATATTTTGTATATTGCCCCTGCTTTACCATACATTTATTTCCTAAAACTATTTCGTTAAAAAATGGGACCAGAAAACTTCATCATATGATCACCCTGACATTAAAAATATTTATAGTAATTGCTTTGCATTGGTTTATTAACATAAAGAATATGATTAATTTCCCAGATAATATAGCTTGTACCCAAATACTTCATTCAATTAATAATAATAATTTGTATTCTATGTCATGAAATCTTAACATTCTTGTTCATATATCTCTTAACATACCATTTTGCTAAACATCTAAAACTGCGTCGTGATTGTGATTCGAAAAAGTTTTAACGAAAACGAAATATTATTATAAAATAAAGTTTTAAGAGGAATAAAATAAATAAAAAAAAATATTCACACATATTTCTAAAAATTGCACTAAGATAAAAGATATATTCTGATAGTTTAGTTAAGGTTAGACTTAGTTGTTTTCTTTTTGTGATTCTTTCTTAAATTATTTATTGCGTCCCTGTTTTACGGTTATGTGACCAATAAACTGTAATGTATCCACAAACCACAGTGATACAAAGTATTCCGGAGTATACATAGTTATAAAATAAAGTGACGACAAGTATTCTATCGTTTTATTACTTTACCACTTAAACATTCACACACGTTTTCCCATTGAATATACTTATTTAAAATTGAAGCTTTTCTCTCTGGTTCTTTAAAAGTTCTATTAAATTGTTAATCGTATTATTTATCTTGTATTTCCACTGTGTACTTAAAGTATAAAGTAACACGATATCTGCATAAAACGAAAGGCAAGGAAAGTATGTCATCAATTTCATTATAAATAAAACAAGAATAATACAATTCTATTGTTTATTAGGTCGCTTATAATATCGCAGTTTCAAATAACTATGTCACATAAAATAGAAAAAACCGACAAACTTCAATTAAGTACGAAACAAATACAAAGGGTCGATATTCAGTCAACATTTAACTTAGATAATATATTTTGATAATAATTAATCATGCAATAAACAATTATAACATAAAGATAAATAATGTGGATATTTCTAGCCCTATTGCACATTTTCGTACATACAAAAATACAAAACATTACAGTTTTTATATTACCTGTCAAAATTTTATAATAAGCCCTACTTAAGATTTGCTTTTAGCAAATAATTCCAAATATCTTTTGCAATATAATTGTTTTAAGAGGACATTTATGATATTAAAGTATTATATTTTGGCAGGCAATTAAAAAAGTAATGATGTTTATATCTATTTATCTTTCCATTTAAAACTTCTTTAAGAACCTAATATTAGTGCAATAGGATAATTTTAATACAATAATGGCACATTGGGAGATTTTTAAATGAACTTTTATTTTCAAACTAAAAGATTTAAATTCTGTTTACATTAAAAATCATATTTATAATTTTTGTCATGTCACTGAAATAGTTAATATATAAATTACAAAATTTTAAATATAAGAGAAAGGTTTGGGTATAAAACTGTAAATTTCAAATATATTATTCTTTTAATATCAATCTTAGCAATAAAATAATACAAATCCTACAAATTGAGAAAAAAATAAGCAAAATAGCAAGTCCTTAAAAATAAAATTAGTTTTACAACCAATTGAAGGCACAACATTAATTAGAAGAATTATGAAATACACAATTAGGTTGTTTACCAGACAACCGACTAAAATCGATAATAAAGAAAATAAAAGTGGACATTTTTCAAATCAAGAAATGCAATTTTAAATAAAAAAATTGTAGTGTTTCGATGTAACAAAAGATTCAATCACATGTTTCTTTGCTCCAATCACAATTTGTGTTTGAGGAGAATAAAAGCAAAGTTCAACTTCAATCACAAAAACAAAAGTCAGGCATTCTTGGTAAATTTTAGTTGGTCGTCTGCTTCATACCGTATAATAATAATGTGTAACATTTAATATTTCTCTAAATATTATAAAGTACACAGATCTTATCAGATTGCACTATTAAGGCACTTGTTACAAATGCAGATCAATCAGTCCTATGCCGAATTATAATAAATATCGTTTTTACTCTAAATATGTATACTAAATATTAGATAGTTTTGTCAATGCCTCTAAAATTACTCGGATTTGGAGTATAATCCATATATGAGACGTCTTAAGATGCAAGATAAAAGGGGCATCTTTAATTCCGCACATTTAGGTCCAATAAAAGACAAAAGTAACATATTACATATGGTCATTTATATGACTTGCTTATAAATAAGCACTTTTAACCCAATAATTAACTAATTTTAGCGGCAATGTCAATAGCTCTTAAATACAATCTAAATAATAATATTCTTGTCATGGATAAATAAGATTGTTAGGTAAGGGGTAAGTAAATAGCAAGAGTATTAAATGTAAGGCAATAATGAACACAGTTGAATTATGTGCGTTTTGTATAAGAGATAGACACATTTAACAATAAAACCTTATATAACATGAAACATGTAATAAATATGAAAACGATCTATTTAGATTATATGTGACAGTTTAAATAGTCTAGGGATATATAAAATAAATATATTTCTATGGGTGTAAATATATGAGAATAACAAACG
>DWGW01001600.1:0-11025 GCA_018247775.1 Udranomia orcinus
GCTAGATATTTAGTTCCGGATGTTGTTCATAGATGGCGTTAGTTAACAAACCGAATTCCACGCGGGCGGAGCCGCGAGCATAGCTGGTGGTACATAACTTCGTACACTATGAATAATCCAAGTACGCACGTACTGTTACGATTTCAAACGTACAACCCTGTGACGGACAGGCAGACGGATAGACAGCGGTGGCTTAACCCTAAAAATGTGTAGAATTTAAGCGTGAATTTTATACACGTTCATGGAACGCTGTCGTAATGAGACACGCGATATGTGTAATCTCTCGATACGAGCTTCGCCGAACTGCGTGTCCCGAGCTTACGTTGTTTCAAAACTAGGTTTCGTTCCCGGCATACGCTCTCGTTAAAAAGTTAAATTCCCAGTAGTTTTTGACGAATTATGTGTATATGACGTACGTAGTAGGCGGTAGTGAGGTGTTCCAAAATGTTTTATACGTTATCATTACAACACTTTGTATTTCAATGTTGTCTTACCTGAATTAGTTATTGTATTGTATTTGTAATTATCGTGTCGAATAAAAACTTATCAATTAAATACATTCTTACAAAGATACTCGGTGTATCTATACACTAAGTGTCGTAGTCTAATCTGACCTTAACATAGAGCATACGTAAATTAGCAGGATTCACAAGATATTTGGAACGACGGAAAAGAATAGTCCAACAATGGATCGTTCACACCATTTCACACGGTTAAGTCCACGAGGCCAACGTGTCTAATGCTGTGTACACACATGTTCCATTTGGCCGCACGGTGCCCTAACGGTCCGTGTTTGAGTGCAGGCGTTAATTAAAACCAACTACATCTGTCGGTTAGTGCAGAGGAGCGCCGGGTACGTGGGACACACGCCTGTATGCACCACTTCACTCGAACGAGACGCGAAGATGCGAACGGTAATATCGATACGATAAGCTGATTGTCTTAGGTACGGCCGCACTCAGAAATGTTTAGTGATTACTTAGGGTCATAAATCTGTACAAAATGTCACTTTTAGCGATTATCAGGCGTTAATCAAAACCAACTATATTTGTCAGTTAGTGAAGACGAACGCCGGGTACGTGGGACAAACGCTTGTGTGCTTCACTGTACCACTTCACTTGAACGAAGTACGAACTACTATCGATATGTGAAACTTATCGTCTTAGGTATAGCCGCATTCACAGATGTTTAGTGATTACTTAGACAGAAGATAGACAGAAATCTGTATGAAATGTTCCTTTAATTAATCATTCTCTGCCGGCTAAGTGACCTGTTTTTTGTAATAAGAGGATCATGCACCAATACGCCCCGAATACGATCATTCGATCTGGCAATCAAAGAAACTTGTTTGTGATCGTTTGGATGTTATTATCGTATGTAACATAACGTAATATAATCGACGAGAGCTGTAATATTCCTTAATTTTTTTAAATATTTGAATTGTCATATAACGTTTTCCAATTTTAAATTTATTAAATGAATTGGTAATGTAACTTATCTATAATATTCTCGTGCATAGACACATGTACCACAAATATAGATAGATATAGCATAGATATGGATTGTTTGCGGATTGCGGTCGACGCAATGGTTTCATTTGCATGACATTGCTTAATGTTAGCGGACATTTCCCATCGTTACCTGTTTATGTTACGCTAAACAATTTCGGACTTTAATCCCATTTTCTAGAAAGAATAATTCTGTAAGTAATAATTGAGAATATACAAGTAAATGTGAAGATTTCATTATATCATTAATAAATGAATTATTTCCATCTTAGTAAAGTGTAACTACTTAACGATGAAATGAAGGATAAGAGGTCATTTGAACTTTGTGGAATGAGTCACAAAGTCACGATCAATGACTTGGGTTGCGAATTATCGCGTTAACCTATCGACCTCTCCATAGATCCATCTATCGTTATCGCACTTTTGTAGACATCGAAAATTATTATATTCATAGCCTAGTGCTTAAGGAGCCCGATGTTCGATTTCAAACTTGTTGTCAAATTGTATCGAAATTATGCCAATCGTAAAAAAAGGTTCACAACGAAAAGTTAACGATACGAAAGCGAAGCGATGCGAAGTCACGCTGAGAATTGACCGCGTCCGTCTGTCTATGCGAAACGCGTTTCAACGCCTCGGAGTTCCGTGGGCCCGCGCACGGAGCACGGGGCGGTGACGTCACAACGGATTACACTCCCAACTCGGTAACAGTTTAATTTCCCAGCGGCCCGCCACTTTTCACTCCCGCCCGCTCCCTGTTATAATGTTAGGAGCGAAGTGCTTTCGAACTTGCCTCATCTCGTTCGTTCGCTTCGTCTGCGGGTTGGGTGGGTACGTTGTGTGCGTGATTGTACTTTTTTGTGTGTAAAGGCAGTTCATATTTGCTGTGTGAAATGGTTCTCGTGATTGGGAAACGCTACATACGAAAATAGTACAAGTCGCGCATTAGCGAATCACACTACCGATGATATCGGAAATGATAAAGGTTGTTAAGACAACTATGCTACCTGTTATTACGTATTTGTATTGAATGCTTCGTATAATGTTGTCTATTCACAGGCTGTAAGATTTATTATACAGCAATTTGTTAATGAAGTCTGAAAAATAATAAAGAATACGAGTATGCAGAGCTATCCATTACCATTCATTTGAGTGTGAAACCGAATGCTAATTAGTTTATCAACCAAAAATACTATCACAGATATCTTCTATCTTATCTTACATCGAACATTAAAAAATATAACTATAAGTTCAGGAAGGTTTACTTCGTTTGTAAAGCGATTGCTATTATTGATGTTGCTATCGATATTAATAAATCACAAACGTTCTTAAATAGGCACTGCATTTCGAATCCAGATCATTTAAATACGAGCGTATGATTTTTTATTAATTCCACCTCAGTTCGGTACACGAGCGGTTCTGGTCGGTTCGTCCCTTGTTTCAGCCGACTGCAAATTACATATGTATTTGCCACCGGCCATAGATGTTATTGAGGACACGTGTAACACAAGGTCCGCGTACGTATCATCTTCCACGTTAATGTCGGGATCGCTCGCTACTCTATCCTGATAATGGTATCTCACTTACATGAGTGTACGTTACATTTGCTTTGTTTTTTCTCTGTGTAAGGCTGTAGACAGACGGGCCGCATTTCAACTGCAAACTAACCGCAAATTGCAGTTAAGGTGCAGTTGACACGACTGCAATACAACTGCAAACCAAACGCGCAGTTACAGTTAAACGCGACTGCAATCGAACTGCAATCGGACTTTGGTTCGGTTCGATTTGATGTGCAGTTCTATTGCAGTCGTGTCAACTGCATTCAAACTGCACCTGGACTGCAATTTGCGGTTGGATTGCAGTTGAAATGCGGTCCGTCTGTGTAGAGCCTAACGTGTGGCGTGAAATCCTTTTTATCTTATTACTTAGTTCCATCATGTAACCGTTTAAGGTTCGACTCTAGAAGCACCACCGCCACACTTATCTCTGCCTTACAATAGCAGTTCTTGCTGCTGTGTTCAGGTTCGAAAGTAAAAAAAACATACTCGTGTTAAGGTAGAGTAGTTTCGATAATGAGTTTTACTTCATGTGATAAATGTACTAGAGTACCTACTACATTAATTTTATTCTAACTAATATTATTTTTGATACGAATGTGAGTCTGTTTTACGTGCTTACGCCTAAATCGATTACGACAAAATTTGGTCACTCGGAAGGTGTGTACTAATTTTCAAGGATCCCAGTGAAATAAACATGTTACATTGCCATAGAATTATTAAACGCGCAACTCTATCGATACAATGAGAACTGTGTATATATTATAATGTAAAAGAAATAAAAAACATTAAAACGATCAAGGCAAACAAACAAATCAAATCGATGTTTAAACTAGGGCCTTAGTTACGTAAATACACGCAATTTATACATGGATTTCAAATTCATTCATCATTCCACTCGTATTAGTTGGACTATGAATATTTTATTCGCCGATAAATAAAACGTCAGTTTGCTTTTCGAATTAGTTTGTTCAAATTATTTTCCGAAATTTCCGCTTAGTAGTGTGAACGACAAGTGTTCGGTAAATTTCGGATTCGGGTATTTCGTATCGTATGTACCTAAATGCATTTTGCAAAAAATTGTACAAGACAAAAAAATACGCAAATACACCTTGATATTAAGTTGTCACAATTGGCAACGTTCTTTTTTATTTTATCTAATTGCGAAGGTGCTAATCTAGTAAACTTCAGACTAAATAATTTCCCTTAACAATGTGACTAGGAAAGTTAAAAATCTATGAGTTTTCGCCACTTCATGGATCGGATGCCGCTTGACAAACAAAAGATCTTTAAGAATAAGTGTCTCCGTACATTTCTATACGACGTGTCCCTCTGTCAAGAGCAAATTGCTTCTTATTGTTCACAATATGTATTGTTTCTCCGTTTCTCTATTTCCAACCACAACCAATGACCAACACCACACACCACATATTATTAACATCTTCGTCTCTTCCGCAGGTTTGAAGTACCTGCACTCGGCCCGGATCCTGCATCGCGACATCAAGCCCGGCAACCTCCTGGTGAACAGCAACTGCGTGCTGAAGATCTGCGACTTTGGCCTCGCGAGGGTCGAGGAGCCCGACGCCACCAAGAACATGACGCAGGAGGTCGTCACGCAATACTACAGGTAAGCATAACAATTGAAGATGTAAAACCTATCTGCTCTAGAGGATAGGTAATTATGTTTTTTATAGGAATTATAATATTATGTGGGTAGAAATATAATTATAATTTACGCTCTAGTAATCAGTGCGTATTTACCTCATTTACCCTGAGGATGAAAGATACCTACAATGAAATGCTTTACGTAACTTTCTTCTGTGTAGACATCATCCAAGACAATTTATTTAGTAACCATTTCATTCATAAATCTACAAGAGAGTTTTTCCTACAACAAATATACAAATTTTCCTTGTCCTTATACACATAACGTAATGTTGCCTCGGAACTGTCGTCGCGAATGACTCTCATTGAACTGATATCGTGTCGTAATTCGACATGTATTTCTGCGTGACATCTGGAAATCTGTGAAGATGAGTATCTACGTTATACTTCCTTATGATATCTTTATTATATAGAATAGAAATAAGTAATTAAAAATGTAATTCATATTAGTAAATGTTAAAATCTTATAGTCTTTTCCTATTCGGAACCAGAAAGTCACGAGCCCAATAGTATATATACGAGTATATAGCATGTAGTAAGTTATGCAGTTTTATCTTAGTACTCGTAGAAGCTTGCGCCTAAATTGAGTTTAACACTTCTATTTGCTATTGCGCAACACTTTTCTTTTCAAGATAACCACCTTATAATAGAAGTTTATAACTGAACCAGCACACCGGAACACAGCGAAAACTCAACAGGCAAAATGTTCACTTTTATTAATTTTATTCAACTACACACAGAGTCTAATTAAACCTTAGTAAACCGATAACGTGTAATATATTCCCGCAGGCGGCATGCGATACCGCGGGCTGCTCTCATTACCATTTCTAACTCGAATCGCAATCGGCATCTATTTAACATTTAAATTTACTTCGTATTCAGTTTAATTAGATCGCACTTGTTCATTTTGGTTAAATTTAGCTTGTATTAAACCGATATATTATAACTGGGATTTGATTGTGACGTATCGGCTCTAGTATCGGCTCTTTCTGATGAGCGTTGAGTCCACTTGGCGTTGCGGTCAGTTTTGGACACCCGTAACCCATTTTAAAGTGTTAGAATGTCTTAAAAATGTTTGTCGGTCTTATGGCGTTAAAGCAGAATACCAACCAGCCAAACAACCATACCAGTTTTATTACAGGTCTGATGTAGTTAACGACTGGGCTAACAGGGCTGGTATAGAGGCTATAGAGAGATAACAGGGCTATAGAGGGGGAAATACAAAGAAAGTAGGGTAGATTCGCGTTATTGCGCATTTGTTTTTACTTCTTAATAGTATTCATCAATTTCATTGTAATCTTCACTTTTTACCTCACGTTTTTACCCCAGTGGTCGCCGGCCGTAAGTAGACAGTCAGTCAGTCAGTAGATCTTATATTTACATTACAGATGTGATCAACATCAGCCCCAGACAGGATTAAAGTTCGATCTAAAGTGAATAACAGATACCAGTGTATTAGTTAAGTGTCTCTGCGTTACCACTAAGGAATTCGTAATCCCGGGCTCCCGATAATTTTTTCTTTATGCAAATCCCGGGATCGAATTCCTTACTTACAACATCTTCAAACTACCCTCGTGACATCCCAGACTCTTCTGTTTAAAAGAGTAATTGGTGCGGTGGTGGTGTCCCCAGTCGAACCACGAAATATTTAACTACCAACAATATGTCATATAAATTACTCCATTTAAAGCAAGGACGAATATTTTAGGTCACATTTGCATCTAGAGTGTATACTTTACTCGAATGTGAACTCGGTAAGTAGTAGCACTCAACCTGTTTTACGTTTCATAAAGTCATATGCTGTTGTGTTATAGTTTTTCGAAATTATATATCGCGATGAAATATACTGCTTTTCTGAGAGAATAAAGGAAAGTACAGACCAGGGAAAATATATATACTCGTAGATAGATGTACTTTTTCATACACGAGGGGAAAATGCTGTGTACATAAAGTTACAGAGGATCAGTGTGATCAGATAAGAGTGATCAGAGGAGTCATACCAACAATCCAAAATAAGACGTGACCTTCACCTTTTCCATACGTCACGTGTGATCAATGTTATGAGAATGGAAGACAGATTATTTTCTGGTTCGATATTAGTAGTGTATTCTTATTCTACTAATAAGAATACACTACTAATTCACGACAAGTTTCATAGGACATTACATTTCTACCCCATCTGCGTTTGCCCTTATCCTTTTCTAAGCGACGAACCACCTGACGTTGACAGCTGGTAAAGTTTAAGTTCATACACCCAACTCCGCAATAGTGCTTGCTACGTTTGAATAAACCGATTGGATTCTACATGGGCAGAGTTCCAAAACTTGGATGCTCCTCGGACCGCACAATTAGACTGCTGTACAGTTTGCGGGTTGAGTACCCCTGCAATAGTACGTGCAATGCGTCCCGCTCGCTCAGGGCCGGCGACCGCTTTTGTTTCACGCGACCACTCATACGGTTACCTAGTTTCGCTCAAAGGCTCAAATTTTCGAAAAGTTTCACTCGGCCTTTATATGCTCACTAGTTCTGCACCGTCTGTAGTGGACTCCACTACGAGAAAGCGTTAAGTTTTGTGGTAACAGTCCAAAGGAAAGAAAACATAATGACACGAACAGTGGAGCGATTTATGATGAATATACGAGGTTTCTGACTCACTCTGCATTTATGATAAGACTTACAAACATATAACATATATATCACGACTAGGTTGCGCTGGTTATGTTAGAAAAAGAACATCTATTATTTCGACATATACAAGTTATGTTTTTTCTGTTCTTTAAGTTGTATAAATGTTCACGCTCCGGCCAATATACACGCATATCTTTATCAAAAGAAGTTCACTACGCTCCATTAAAAAATAAATTTTACAATTACAAAGCAAATATTTCACTCGCTCGTAAAAAAATAGTAAAAACAAATTGGTTTCGGTAGTCCGAGCAACGAACAGCTGTGGATGTGATTGCATGCGATAAAAAGTATCTCATTAATCGAATGCAAGTGCACCTACTTCAAGTGACAAAAACTAATTTACTGAGAAATACCTGTGCTCGTAGTAATATACGTTTTTATTGCTACGCTTCATCGTCTAGGATACCATTACGGTTGGATCGAGATGGCAATGGGAGATCTTTGAACTGAGTATTTGAAGTATTCGTATGATGCGAGGATAATCGGCTCGTCATATAAACGGGTAACATGTAGGTCCACATGTAGGTAGGACAAGTTTCAACGTCTCTGGACATTGAAAAAAGCTTATCTCTACTTGTTCCGGCTTGTCGCATAAATATTTCGCACTTCTTGTAAATGTACATTCTAATACATTCACCGCTAACCTCCGAAAAACGTCCATTTGATGTCAGTCTTACGAATGTGGGTAAAGTCGGATAATTCGAATTTCTTTATCCTGATGGAATTATCAGAAAATTGTACACTATGTTCTCCTTATTCCTTTTTATATATTTATTGGTATGTAGTCCACATTAAAATTTATTTCAGCTTACAAATTTTGTAAATGTAAGTTACAATGCAATGTAACTTATATTTCATAATCATTACATTATGTATTATGTAACGAATGCAGTTTATTTTTGGCACCACATTAGTTTTGTTATATATATAAGCTTCTTCTCTAACTTTACGTGTGTATAAGACATTTACAATTTTCTCAGGTCATTCCATCTTTGTACTCAACAAGAATATATCTGCGATTTTGGCGTCTAGTCCTATTTGAATTGGTTCACAGTTGTTGATACAGAAATAACAAGCCCATTCCTTGCTATGTACTGCAGTCGAAATATCCAAGTCTACGAAGGATGTTGTATTCGTAAAGTTGTAAGGCATAAACAATCCCCATAACAGATAAGATAACGCGTCACTCCTGATAACGTCATGTCGAGGCACCTTAACTATATTTTATGCAAGCTTCGCTCGATTCCATATAACCAGGGCTTACCTACTAAGGCCCTTTGTTTTCCCATGTATTACCCATAAAATTTTACGCGGTCGTACCCGAGACCGCTACGGTACATTTTCGAAATATTGCTTTCGTCTCTCCCATAAAGAATTATTCGCCGTAAAAAGTTACAGCATTTATATGCGGGCGAGATTGGAATAATAAATTGTTTTAAGGAATTCTTGACTACGGTTTGAAATTGTTGAAAAACTTCTACGTGTTTGTAGCTTATACGGGGCTCTTTGTGTTTTAGTAAGAGAATGTTAGTTTATGAACGCTCAGATAATGATACGTTTTTGTCTATATGTAAAACATATGCTAAAATATGAAAACACGCCATATACAGTTAGTTATTTATGCCCGACCGCAAAATACCTAAGCCATCAGCAAAGTTCAAGTAAATTGCAGCGGCAACCGCATAATTCTCACCTAGATTAGGTTCACCATAATTTGGTCGGGCATCAGATTAGTCAGAAATCGCACGAGACGTGATGAGCTAACCGTGACCCACTTTCGAACCGGCGGTCAGCAGACCAAAGGTCATTCATTCATTCGCTCACCCACCAGACATCCGTGCACGTTTACTTTGAGAATAACATTCATTTATCGTAACGAATTAAGCTATGCGAGAACACAATCGTTTTGAAAACTACGTTTCTTGAACTACCTTTAAAATGTTCTTAATGTATTCCTAATTAGTTAGCAATATTGTCTGTCTTTTTTTAATAAATTTTGTTTTTGATCGAACATAAATGTTCGACAGTTACACAGAAACAATTAATTAACGTATTAAAAAAAAATGCTATAATAAATATACTCGTAATAAGTATATATTTTTAGCAGTCTTGGTGATTCTCTTCTATCACAATGTAATGTTGTTGAGTTTTAGTTTTATAAACGATGTACCTTCATTATCCTTTATTAACTATAAGGTGTTTAGCTCCATTTATACCAAAAAAAATTCGTGAAAGAAGTATACGTATATGGTATATGGAATGGTAAATCCAAATATGTCATGGTACTTCATGACATCTGAATAAAGAAACGATGCTCGCTGCTGTGCCCGTGTCGAACAAGGCATAGGTGTGAATTATTTACGTCCAACCCTTTTTGTCTCGTTAAAAGAACGCCCCGGCCTCCGCTCTTTGTTCTAAGACAAACAGTGTCAGATGTCAGCACATAATGGGGCATTGTGCTCGGATTCCGGGCCGACATACTTTCTTGTGTGACCAATCATTACGGATGATATGTTTGGATGATATTTTTTATCAAACTTTAATCTGAACTCATCGGAATTACAGTTATGTTAACAGAAAATCTTATTCAGTTGTGAGTTCAGTTGTTTTAACAGTTCATCTTGTGGACCTGTTAATTCCACTATTTAACAGTTATGCTATTTGATTCATTTTAAATTGTCTTTCTATGTAAAACATCAAACTAAAGAAATTGTTTCTACTTGTTTTCAGGGCTCCCGAGATCCTAATGGGAGCGAATCATTATACAGCGGCCGTGGACGTGTGGTCGGTGGGTTGCATATTCGGAGAACTCCTCGGCAGGCGTATACTCTTCCAAGCGCAGACTCCAGTACAACAGGTATAAAGGAAGATTTAATTGTGTTAAATACAACGATATATTAATGTAGTTTTAAAGTTTCTCACGTTTAAGATTTTCTAAAGAATAATACGTGTCCCATAAGAGTTTTATAGCGTCGTTCTTTACTACATATTGTATTATTTTCGATCGGAAATATTACTGAACGTTAAATTTAAAAAAAAAATAGATTGTAATACATTTTAGTTTCAGTTACGTAATTCGACAATAAAAAAATCATTTGGAAACGTAAAATTTGTGTGGCTTACCAATCGACCATTGTAAACATGCTTTGTTAGTCGTCGCCATCGTTAAATATCATCTCGGTACTGATCGTACGTTCCAGTTGGAGTTGATAACGGAGCTGCTGGGCACGCCGTCGCTGGAGGACATGCGGCACGCGTGCGCCGGCGCCCGCGCCCACATGCTGCGCCGCGCGCCGCGCCCGCCCGCCCTCGCCGCCCTCTACACGCTCTCCGTGCAGGCGACGCACGAGGCCGTCCATCTACTGGCTCAGGTACTTATCTATATTATATACACGCCTAGGGCTGGCGGAGACGCAAGTGTGCACAAGCGTTCCCGCGACTCCGCCCAATTGTGGTGGGAAGGAACACCGTGAGGATTTTAGTGTATTTATTCTTATTCCGTGCTTATAAGGCGTATAAGGCTCTCTTATGCTTATCCAATCTTATGTCTTCTTCTCACGCGATTCTCATACTTGTGCATTTCATGTATTCATAAATTTTATTACTCATAC